>APFE031401813.1:17517-41809 GCA_000404065.3 Pinus taeda | reverse complement strand
GTGGGCTAGTCATGGAAAAAATATAACACAACCCAACAGGATTGAGATACTTATTTGACCAATGGAATCTGAATGCCAAGCAAGCTAGATGGTTAGACATTAACTGTGAGTTTGACTTCAAGAACAGGTACATTAAGGGTAAAGAGAACAGGGTTGAAGATTCTCTTAGTAGGAGAGTGCAAGTAAATCATATAGCGACTATGAGTTCATATGGGACAGACTTACAGGATTGGATCTCGTAGGAAAGACAATAGGATGATAGGTATAGGGAGCTTAAGTACAGGTTATAGTAATAGGGTACAGGTGAACACAATGACGGTAGATGGCTTGGTCAGATTTAGGGACAGGATCTATGTGTCAGACAATAGTGAGCTCAAGAAGCTTATCTTGAGGGAATTGCATGCTAAGTTGTATTCAGGTCATCTATGATATTAGAAGACATTCAAAGTGGTTAAGAATTTATACCATTGGTTGAACTTCAAGAAAGAGGTGGTAGAGTTGTGACAAGATGTTTGCATTGTCTATAGGTAAAAGCATAGTGTAAGCATCCATGTGGGTTATTAAAGTTGATTCTGATTCCAGAGTGGAAATGAGAAGTCATTTCCATGGATTTCATTATAGGTCTACCAAGAACATCTAGAAAGCATGATTCCATCATTGTTGTGGTTGACAGGTTGAAAAAGGTAGCTCAATTCATTCCAATGAAGTCTATGAATTTAGTTAGTTAGCACAGGTCTTCATCATAGATATAGTGAGGTTTCATGGTGTACTGAAGAATATTGTATTAGACAGGGATTCCAATTTCACCTCTAGGTTTTGGAAATATTTATTTGCAGGTTTGGGTACAAAATTGGCCTTCAGTACATCTTATCATCCACAGACAGATGGACAGACAAAGAGAGTCAACAGGATTTTGGAGGACATGTTGAGAATGTATGTTATGCATCAATAACGAAAGTGGGAAGATTATCTTCCACTAGTGGAGTTGACATATAATAATGAGTATCGGGATTTTTTAGGATGAGCCCATTTGAGGCACTTTAAGAGAAAAGTTGTAATACTCTTATTAGTTGGAGTGATATAGTGAACATGTTATTGATTTGACTGGATATGTTCGAAGAGATGGAACAGGAAATCTAGGTAATCAAGAAGAATCTAAATATAGCAGAAGATAGACAAAAGAGTTATGTAGATCAACATAGGGAATTTAAGGAGTTTCAGATTGGGGAACATGTGTACTTGTGCATCAAACCCAAGAAGAACTCCTTGAGGATTGGATCATGTGCTAAGTTGGCACCTCAATATTGCAGACCTTCCGAGATTCTTGAGAGGATTGGACCAATAGCCTACTGACTTGCACTACCTCTGATAGTGAAATTCCATGATGTTTTACATGTGTCATTGATTAAGAAGTATATGAAATATCTTGATCATGTGATTGACTTGTTTATTACAGGTGGAACCATAAGGAGAATTCTAGTCGGAACCTTAGTGCATTTTGTCACAAAAGATGCTCATGCTCTAGAATCGAGCAATAAAGTAAGTTAAAGTGTAGCGAAAGCACTTTGGGCCCTGATGAAGCTACATGGGAGATGGATGATCAATGCTGGATATTTATCCTTCTTCATCAATTGGTTGAGTGGATGTATTTTGATATATTTTTTTATGTTGTGTTTTGGTTATGTCTATATATGCATATGTATGTAAATACCATATCAAGCTATGTTATAAAGCTCCAATAAGCGGTATGGTGTTCACGATATGTTGATTATGTTTTCAGCAGGTGAATATGATGTAAATGTTGCATCGAGCTATGTTATAAAGCTCCATATGCATCATGTGTTTGTTGGTTTAAGGTATCATTGAACACTAAGGACGGTGTTCCCCTAAGGGGGAGGATTCTATAACAACCTTGGTTAAAAATCCATGTAATAAAGTTAATAAAGTTAAAATAATAAACAAGGTCATGGGACACGTTTTCCAAGTTTAATGTTGGGAAAAAACATAGTGTTGGGGATACCTTTTGATTAATAAATGGATATGGATATTGGAAAAGGAAAAGTGGCATTAGTTGGCATTTTATTTATGAAATAATGGAAAATAGGAGAAAATGAAGGTCAAAGGTCAAAGAATTGCATGAGGAGGAAAGTGAAGGAAAAATAAAGGAAAACAAAGAATAAAGGGGCCTCAATGATAAAAAGGCTTATGAGGATCGGTTCAGCCTTTGGCACTCTCATGATATTCTCTCTCTCTCTCATACTCTTTCATACTTAGAGTTCTTGGAGCACTCTTGGAGGATTTTGGCATACCGTGGATTTGGAGAAAGAAGGCAAAGGAAGAGAAGGAAAGTGCAAGGGGGCAGTGGGATCAACAAGTATAGCAGATTTGCTTTGCAGGCATCGAGTTGCATGCATGGTTTCCTTGCTTGTTTTGGCATGCATGTCATATACATGTGGTTGTTTGATTATGACCTGTCATTGGCATTGAGGATTGTCTGAATTGACAGTGGTTTGCCTAGCCTTGACATTTCCTAGATAGCCATGGTGATGTGGGTTTTCCCTTTTGCTTTCTAATTGGTGTTCATGTTCCATATGGTTGTGGGGTGAGTTATTAGTTCTTGGAGCCTTGGTTGGAAAAACACTTTGGAATCCCTGGAACAACGTAGGTTGAGTTACTATTCCTGGAATCCTTGGTTGGACAAATGCTATGGAGCCCTTGGTGGGTTGAGTTACTAGTCCTGGAGCCTTGGTTGGACAAACACTTTGGAGCCCTGCGGCAGTTGTGGGTTGAGTTACTATTCTGGAGCCAGCTTTGAACAAACGCTCTGGAGCCTTGGACATCTTTGGTAGAGACCGATCAGGTGATGGTTAGCGATGTCTGACCTTGAGGTGGAATCACTGGTTAAGGGTTGAGGTTTTTTGGCCTCTAGAAGCTCTAGTTTTGTTTTGTTTGGTTTATTCCATGAGATCCCATATTCACACTTGGAATATGGCATGGGAGTGATTATATGAAAGAGAGATTTGGTTCAGCCCAATCTATGGTCGGGTTGTATGTGGAAATCCCTAACTTGGTTGTATTTTCATATGTTAATAACTCTTTCCTCCTGTAATTCATAGTATTTATGTTTTTTATTATGCGGCTTTGATGGTTGTTTTGTCGTTGTTATTATTTTGGTTATATGTTGGTTATAAGCATGGTTTTATGACAAACTTTAGTTATGGCTCTCATTATGTTTTGATTAGTAAATTAATGGTTAATGAATGCATGCCCTAATAGATGATATTGCAACTATTGTGAGAGGGAATCAGACCTTCTTGACGATTCTCAGATAAGTATGAGACCCCTATGTTTAGATATGTAATTATGACCTATATATTACATATTCATGATGTGTTTAACAGAATGATTGTCATGATTAGGATGGGATAGGTTGATTCCTTGATCAAGTTTTGAGTTAAAGGCCTTGTCTTTGTGTCATTTATCATTTCTGAGAGTTTCATCAATTTCTAGGTAGAGATCTAGATCCTAACCCTGAAAAAGTGGCTCAGATATCGAGGTCGCTTGCACAGAACTAGGTAATTTAGTCTGTAGTCGTTGGGAAGCAGGCTTATGGGAGTGACTGGAGGGTTACATTTGTTGGCTTTCCTTTTCATGGGAGCGACTGAGAACCCAAGTTAGTGAAAAATTTTACTCAGGATTTGGGCATCTAGAGTGGATGTTTGGCTTCCAGGGGTCCTGTAGCTCTCGAGGAAGGTCAGTGTGGTTTTCAGTTCATCGATTCCACTTCCTTAATTGTACTTAGGAGGTTGAGTCATATCATAGTAACTTTTCATCACATATTTACCCTGGTGGACCGGTGAGCTTGGGTAAGTGTGGGAAGAGGGTGTTACAGGGACTTGGTCACATCACAAACAACCAAGAAAAGGTTCATGGCATTTATCAAGGTATTTTAATAGTCAAATAAAAGCAAGTGTAAGAGCTCACTATCTTGGAAGATTCACTCCTCATTTTGTGACATATAGTAAGAGATGCACTACCTAAGGAAAAATATCTAGAGAATATTATGAAAAGAGATCGGGGAATGATAAAAACCATCCCATCGAAAGCCTTATTCCATGTCCTATGAGATCACAACGAAGAAGTTGGCAATCTTACCAATGAGGGTTATAAATTAAGGTTGGAGAATTATATATCAACAGCCAAGTTAGGACATTGATTCTTCCCTAATGATGGTTATTATCTACAAAAAATTATATATTATCATATTAAAAAAGGTTGGAAAATGGGGGGATTTAGGAGCATCGTGGAAATCAGCAATGACCTTAGTCTTCCAAGGCAGTCACACACATTTACATTAACTCAACATTCCATCTCATTTAAGAGGGTGGTAAATGCAAGCATGGAGTAATCAATTTAGTGCCTTCAGCCACTGTATGTGGTAATGAGGATATGGGTGATGACAATCATGAATGGATTTAGTATTCTGCATTGGTGAGGATGTGAATTTATATATGGTGGAAATAGAAGTTTCCATCCTCATGTTTCCTGCTTAATTTAAAATTGAAGGGAGAGATTGCAAACAGAACAAGGTCTGGGAAACTTGCCATAACTTTTTAGAATAAGTAGCGGCCCTTCCCATTCAACCTGGGACAACCATTGGCCAAGATTTACATCCTTTCATCTTCTTCATCCTTGCATGGATGTAGTTCTTAGGTTAGTCTTGAATGGCTCAAGATGGATAATGAAAGAGTTTGGTTTCAAGTTATAGTGTTGGTGAATTATCCTAGTTATTAGCATGAACCCTGTGATGGAAAGGTTTTGGTTTACATTATTTTAGTGCAAGTTTATTGTGAGTCGATTCATAGTAGAGCCCTATTAGAAAACCACAAGGTGGGAGTGTTTTATGGAATTTTCCTACATCTTAAGCATTTTTAAAAAGTAATGGGACTAGCGGTATTCTTTGGGTATTTTAGAAGGGGGGTTCTTTGAGATCTATACTTGCAGAATCCCCAATTTTGTTGTGTAGTGGCATGTTTTAGATGATAGTTTTCTATATCTCCTCAATAGGAGGCACGACATAGAAAAACTAAAACATAAGTGATGTACCACCTGATGTATTTGTCATGACCAGGCACAGATTTATAATATAAATACTCTTTCCAATTTAAAAATAAAAATAAAAATAATAAATAAGTTTTTGTATTTTATTAATTATATGTTTTGAAATATCACAGTTACGAATATGAATCATTATTATTTAAATTTATTCTAATGTGATATGCATATAATGATTTTTCCAAAAAAAATGTTTATAATTTTATTAATAAAATTAAAATTAAAATAACTTATATTATATATATATATATATATATATATATATTATATAAGCAATGCTATGCATATCACATAAAAAAATAAAATATAAAAAATATATAAATATGTCAAAGAAATCTGCCACATATATATGTATTATCAGGATTCTAATAAAATTAAATATAAGAATATTTATATATATAGATATTTGAAATTATATAAATATAAACAATATTATTAAAAACAAGGATATATATCCATTTTAATTCTAAATTTACCAAGTTTTTAGAAGAATCAAATCTTTCGAGATGCAAATATTTCTTCACACTTTATACTAAAAAAACACATCTTAAAAAATTGATTCTCTCAATACTGAATAGATATAAAATTAAAATCATCCATAGAATAATATATATTTATTTTTTCATTTTACATCTTTTCCAATTATATCATTCGTTTTGATTGTTTAAATACTTTATCTTTATTGTATGTAAAAAGAACATATATACTTATGTTTATTAATATTAGTTTTAATGCATGTACGTGATATCTTCATAATATAGCAAGGTGAGAGAGATGGTACGTATGGAAACCATGGATGATGTATGGTGATGGAAAGGGATTTGAAATGAAAAAGTATGTAAAGGAAGATAAAGATATTAATGAAAAGTGTGATTTGTTATAAAGTATGTATATAGAAAATAAAAGAAGTGCATGTATGTGAATGGAAGTGATATCTTTATAATATAGTAAGGTGAGAGAGATAGTAAGCATGGCAACGATGGATGATGTAGGGTGATGGAAAGGAATTTGAAAGGTGTAAGAAAAATAGAGTAATATGTATGTGATAGTTATAATAATTATAAGAGGTAAATGAGGTAATAATAGGATGTTAGGAATTTTTTAGGGTATAATGGGGAATAAAGCGTTCATAGTAGAGTAATAATAGTTAAGAGAATTTAATGAAATTTGGATTAGGTTTATTATGCTTGATTATTAAATAAGGTTTATTATGATTGTTAGTATTAAATAAATATAATGGGGTACTATTATATAAGGTTTACTAAAGAGTTAAGAGGTTGTCATGATTATGGTTTTTTTGTTAGCTATAAATAAGGGTGGAGTCGTTCTCATGAAAGATATGTAAAATTGTATTTTATTTGGATCCTCCTTCAAGGTGTAATGGGGGAGGGCCCATAGTATAGTAATAGTAGTGGAGGCTATTCAATGTAAGGTGTACTAGGTCCAATATACTTATTATTGTTAAATAAGACCCAATATATTATTTAGTATTGAATAAATGTAGCAGGGCCTCATCAAGGAGGGTCAACTAGATAATTAGAAGGTTTTTATGATTATGGTTCTCTCATGAAATATAAATAAGGATGGAGACCTCCTTATGAATTATATATCTAGAATATATTGTGTTTAGAGCTTAGCTCATTAGGAGATTTCCCCCTTGGTGAGGCAAGTGAACAAGAGTGGCTTCCTTCCTTTGAAGAATCAATTGCAAGTTGTTTCCCTACCTTAAGGGAATTTTTATATAACCAAGTAAAGAGAAAGATAAAAGTGACGTTAAGTATAGAAATTTTGTAACATAGTTGATGCAATTTATAGAGAACAAAATAGGAGAAACTTTGGAAGTTTCATGTTACATTAAAAGCTTGAAACGAAATTATTAATTAACTATATAACAAGAAGCAAATATGCTTCAACTTTGATATTGAATACTAACAAACAGGGATATCTATGACAAATACAAAGGTAAAAGGGGATACTATAATATGGTTGGATTTTTTGAGATATCTTAGCAAGCTTGAAATCTTAAAGAAACTATTCAAAGGTGGAGAAAGATAGTTGTTAAAGTTTTAGAGAAAAGATTGTTTGTTGATTATAAATAAGCATTACTCAAGTAACTATTAACTCTTGGATAAAAGGAACAAAGTATACAAGCATACACAAATGAATTCTATGGGATTCCATTCAAACCTAGATATGAAGAGTAAGAAGATCAATGTGCATAATGGTATGTTGATGGCTTAAAATTTCTTATTCAAGATCAAATTTGTCCACATAAGATACATTATGTTAAAAGGCATGCCAATGGGCACGTAAGGCATAGAAAAAATTAGTGCACAAGTGTGATAGAAACAATTTGGTAAAAGAAGAGGTGGTTATAGTGACAGAAGTTGCACCTTCACAAAAAAGGCAAAAGATGCATGAAATAATTAGTTTGAGAAGACAAAAGAAATTAGTTTACACAAATGAGGTTAGGGTAGATGCTATGGTAATTTAAAAGGATGAGGAGGAGGATTTGATGGCTCCATGTGCTAAATTTATTACTATACATATAGAGATGGAGGGAGAAAGACACTTCTAATCTCCACAAAGTAAAGTTGCATGCAAAAATGAGTAAATAAATTAGTTAGCATAAGGAGACACATTTGAGAAGAAATAGACATTTATAGTAGCAGAAAAATATGGAAAAAATGTGAATATGTAGAGCATGATTATGCAATTGAATCAACAATAGCAGTAGAAGAATATAGATAGCTTGGAAATAGCATCTTCAAAACTAAATGCAAATTGGGAGGCAGAAGCAACAATAGCAGTAGAAGAATATAGATAGCTTGGAAATAACATCTTCAAAACTAAATGCAAATTGGGAGGTATAAGCAACAATAGCAGTAGAATAATATAGATAGCTTGGAAATAACATCTTCAAAACTAAATGCAAATTGGGAGGTAAGTGTAGCAAATTCATCGTTGATTACGGTAGCAAAAGATACACTTGCAATAGAGATGGTGGAACACTTGTATTTTATTCTTTTAATTTTGTATAAGACCACTTTCAAATTCTTATCATTTCCATTTAGTCATGAAGCAACTAAAAGCCTTCTAATGCAAATAAATCATTTATCGTCGTGGATGGAAATGGAGCCTAACTTATGCATTTAAAATATGCAAATGTATAAATACATTTTCAAGACCAAAGTGTTAACCTCTTTACCCTCAACATATTTTAAAATTGACAACATAATTAGACATGATTTACATCCTTATAATAAAAATTACACACCATTAATTCTAAGTTAACATCTAGATTCATATCCAAATTCAACATTAATGAAACTAACAATGCAAACAATGAAGAATAAAAGTAGTCAATTGGATGGAGTTTGAATGGATGGGAGAAATATTGTTATCCTCCCCTCCCATGTTCAATTCATGCATGTGACATGTTGAGCTCATGATGGGTATATATCCTTGTAATGACTTCGAATCTTATTGTTTGAGACTCCATTGAGGATCAAAAAATGTATATTCTTCATATTGAATATAAAAATATTTCTTTTGGGAAAAAATGAAAAAGAAGAAAAGTAAAATATTTTAATGAACTCCATGTGTCTACTCTAAAAAAAAATAAAAATAAAAATAAAAAACTTGTTATTACAACTTGAAATATAAAAGGGATAGGTCAAACAACATCTCGGCATACTAAAATAAGGGGGGTCATAATTTAGCCTTTATTCCCCAACCTTATAGCTTAATATTGAACTAATAATTATCTTGTTGAGATTCTTCTTTCAGAAGTCAGTCTACCATGCTTGATATACCATGAAAATGAAAAACCCGAACACATAATATTATCAAATAGGGAATTGACACATAAATCACAAGTCACACCATCATATCAAAACTACAATCCAAGTCAACTCAAGGTCATAAGTCCTTCAACTGATGTAAGATAAAACATTTTGGATTCCTCTAGAGTCTAGTGAAGTCAAGAGGCATACATATGTAACAAGTACATCCAAGAATAGTATAAAGAAATTTCCATTCAACCGTAGACAAATGGAACCCACAAGACGATGAGTTTGACCTTAACTTGGCAAAGGGTCCCCGAATTATCTCTGGTATGACCAAATAACTCTTCATATATTTTAGGCATGAAGCCTACCATGAGCCACTTTATAGAGCACCTAGACTACTCCGTGACTACTCCAAAGTTCACTAGAGATTATAGTGGTCAAGTATATGATGAAAGAGGTAGCTTGGGCTGCTCTCAAGTTGCACCAATAATAGTGTTGTTATGTAAATAACAAGTTTGGATTGTTCCTAAGTATTAACAAATATCGGCAATACAAAAGTGGGAATCTTGAGTCACTTGGACTAATCCTACATATCCAAAAACAAATAATTGTGTAATGACCCTGACCACATATAGAGACACATAAAATAAATAATGATGTATAAAAATGGTTTCCAACCCCATCAAATCCTAATCCTTGGGTTGCTCTAGTTAGGTGGATAAAATCTTAAGGTTATGAACATGAAACCAAAAGAAAATAATAAAACCAATAACATGGCCAACATCACCCATATCATGTATCAATAATGGGGTAAGAATGATATGATAATTGCATTTTACACTACTAAAAGCCTTTGGAGTAATTTAAATCCCTCTTTAGATACTAGGGAAATAATGAACATCATATATCTTACTTATTTTGAAAAAAAATCAAAAAAGAAAAAATTAATTAAAAAAAAATATCAAAAAGTGCCAAAATTTCTAATATGTTGCTAACAAACCAAAATTTATTTCTTCAAACTATAATTAGATATTTTCCTTGTTTAAAAATCACAAGAAATAATCTAACCTTACAAAAACAAAACATACATAATGCTAAATAATAATTTCATTCACTTTATCAGAAAATTAAATACAAAACTTATGTAATATTAAATAATAATTTCATTCACTTTATCAGAAAATTAAATATTTGCTACTCCAAAAATCTTAACCAATAATGTCATTCACACAAAAATCATAATTTTTTCCCATTTACTTCATCATTTACCAAAAAGTTCTCCTCAATAATATTATGAACATAATGACCTCACACATTCTACAACAAAACAACATAGAAGGGATTAATTATCTTTTTAACTTACTTTCTCCCCCTCTCTTTCCCAAAAAAAAATGAGCAATCGCAACATTAATATGATGTGCTATAAGTTTGTTGACACTTTATTGTTGGTATCAACCAATATGAAAATTAAAGAACAAAAAACTATATGGTGCAAGGTTGTTTGGTCAGAATGAGTGTGGTTGTGTGTGACGAAATGAGAGTGCAAGAGAATGGTTTATTTTTCATGGATTTTCCTCCTCTCTTAGGTTAATGAGAACCCTCTACGAAGTGACAAAGAAAAGGCATGTAGTTTTTCTTTTCATCACCTTTTATATGTTTTATCTATACATTTTAATTTTTTAAGAACATTTTCTTATTTATTATGTTTATGCAAATATATAATATCCTTTTCCATCACACCATCCTATAACTTATATCCATAATCATTCATGGTACACTTTTATGTTGACAATTAGATTGGGCGGCTTGGTAGATTAAGAGCAAGTCCTTTTGAAAAATTTTAACCTCTATAAGCTTACTTTATGTTCAACATGTTGTTCATTTATGTCTTTTTAGATATTGATGTCCTTTTTTTTGCTACAAGGTTTATCTTTAGGTCAATTATAGAACAAAATAAAAAGATCATAAACTTATTATCGTTAACGTGTTAAGATAATAAAAGGTTTAGGTGATCAAATGGAACCAAACAATTAATCTAAAAATCCGAGAAAGTAAAAGAGAAAAATAACACTAAACATGTGTGTTAGAGATGCCCAAATGATGTCATAGAGAGAGAAAAACAAAATCATCAAACAAGAGAACTCTAAAGATATAAGTGCATGGGTTTAATCACTTGTATAAAAGAATGATTCCCATAAGCTGAAGAGTGAACATAATATCACATAATCTCAAGAGATGATATTACAAATAAGGTTTGAGTTATGTAATTACACACAACTTAAGTAGGCCATCCTCCCTTGAAGGTTTATGGGAGTGCATATATCAAGGTTGATGGTGTTGGCCTTAACCATAACCTAGTATTACAATTAGTGATGGCCTTAGCCATAATTAATGCCCAATAAAATGCATTAATGACACAATATGAGATGGACATATCCACATGGCAAGATTGCACCATTTTCAACACCACCCCTTAAGTTGAATGAGAGGTCATGAAGAGAAATGATGAATACATATGTGAGTGGGATTTTAGATCATATCCTATTGAATACAATGTTCATTGATGTTTAAATATGAACGAGAGTGAGTTTATGGATACCCAACTCTAATAAAACCATGAGTGGATTTTTTAACCCAACTTAAATAAGATTTTCATCACCTAGATGTAATGGTGAGTGGATTTATGGATACCCAATTCAAAAAAAGGTTAGTTTTATTCACAACACCACCAATCAATTTAAACATGAAGCTTTGGAGGGAAGCAATCACATCACAAATTCCACCTTTGATATTGAACACAAGTCATATAATGAAGATATAAACCCACTGTAAAGGCCCTATATCGAACATCAACATAGTTCCACAACATGGAGAAGGTGGCCTCTAATAGAGATGTAAAACAAGGAACCGTTAAAGCATGTTCTTGAAATAAAGGTGCAAAGGGTGTCACAAGTTATATCTAATCACGAATCTATTGAGTTTATTACAACCAAAAAGGATCACATTATAGTGTGGAAGAAATAGATCCCCTATGATATATTGAGAACCATCTATAAAAGCTAATGAGATACATCTAAAGAACTTGTGGACAGATACTACATCAAGGAAGGTGAGAAAGTACTTAGCTCTCCTATCAGAATAATTGGTCATTGACCCAAAAATATAAACATGAACCAGCTCCAATGATTGAGGAGCAACCCTCATGTCACAATAAAACAAACCATTCATTGGGAAACCACCAACCTCTAGGAAATACATAATATCGACCAATATAATAGGATTAGTAATGGGATCACCACATCTTGGAACAAGGAAATTCTAATAGGAAATATGTATCACCATATGTGCATTATCAAGAGAATATATCAAATCTAGCAATAATGTGATGGATCCGGAAACCTATTTGAAACAAGATATTAATTGAAAAAGTTTGAAATCTAAAATCTAACAAGTATGTAGAAAAAAAAAAATATATATATATATATTATATATATATATATATATATATATATATATATAGATATAGATATAGATATATATATATATAGATATAGATATATAATATCGATTAGAGGAGGTGTGTCAAATTGCAATATAGAAGGATCCATTGTAATAAGTTGATAATAATTTGTTATAAGAACATTCATAAAGAGACAAAGGAAACAATCCTAGTAGATTGTTAGTGGAAACTCCATCAAACATAGAATTTGTACTAGAAGGATCACATTGACAATAAACAAGGACATGGGTCCATGTAATTGATATAAAAACCCTAAAGTGAAAAATTGATGAAATTGTACCTTGATTATGGGTTTGAAACAATTAATCAAACCCATGTGAAGAGTGCACATCAATATGTGCATTATAAACTATAATGATGGTATGATGTAAAAGATCCCTATCACAATTTATTTCTCTTATAAGCTCTTCAATCCATTTAATACACAACTCTTCATATGGCATCCATTCCTTATAGATTTATTCTATATTAGATGTTCCCAAACATAAAAAGTCCTAAATATGGAAAATATCCATTTTGGGGTCATTAAGTTCCATAATGAATAAGATGTTTCCATAAATTCTTCAAGGAATACCCTATAAAGACCAAAGAAGGAAATAGTACCAACTTTTCCAATACATCTATAATGTATTATTTATGTATTTATAACAACACAAGACTTAGCAAAAAACACAACTGCATGGAAACATTATTACTAGAGGATTATCCCAAAAAACCATGTTTTTGAATCATAAGGTATGGTGCTGCTAAAAAATAGTTTTCAAATCATAGGGTTGAAATGTATTGTGAAGGGAGTTTATAACCCTAGGAAACACTAGGAGATTAAAAAAAAAAAAAAAATTCAAAACCCTTGGGGCAATGTTTTATTTCCTATAGAAAATAATCTCTAGATTACTTATAGAGGAAAAGAATATATATGGAAAGCCTAATTTGTAACCCTCATAGGAATGCCCCCAGACATAAATCTCCAAACATTATTGTTAAAAATTCCCCTGAAATAAATCAACAAAATTATTATTTGAAAATTTGGTTATGTAGTCACATACAATAGCGTTGCCACCAACTAATAGCCTCAAATATGTTGTTGAGAATTCCTAAAATAAAACCCAAAAAGGAATCCTAATGCTAGAGACATAATTTAATGGACAACAACTTTGGAAAAGGTACAGAACAACCCACACAATCTCGAACAAAGTGCCTTTTTCTAGCCGACAATAACATCATGAAAAATAACCTCAAAACTCCTTGATTTAGAGATTACTCCACATGCTCAAATCTGATCACAAAATATACCTATGGCCACATCTATAGATTATGCCATTTCCAACCTAATGGAAATCATGCCATGATAAATAACCCCAAGGTGAAGATTAATATTAACTATATACCATTACCATTTGGAGCATAACATTCCCACTCTCGAAAATAAGGTTCACCACATGTTCATGTAGGTCTAATATTCATAGCAATGCAATGTATATATACATCCACAGCACAATTAATAATAAATAATAAGAATTAATAAAAATAATACATTAAAATATTAATATCTAATTAACTTAATTTTCACTTTTTTAATTAAACTAAAATAAATTAAGCATCATCACTATAATGTTGGGTCATTAAAGGGTCACAACATAACCATATGAATTTTTTTCCTAATCAAGTGTGATATGTTTCAAATCACACAAGGAAAAGTCATCTCACTAAGCACATAAAGACAAACCATTATACTAACCCAAAAGGAAATGCTCCAAATCAACCCATGGCTTTGGTTCTCAGATAGTTTGTAATTATTATGAAAATTGAAATCTCATGGCAACATTTGCCCCAAAATCTATAAAAATCAAATGACATGTTTGAGTAATTATTCACTTGTTTAGATCATCCCTTCTAAGATGTAAGTTGATTCTTAAACCTACATTACTCATATATCTTGAGGCCGGACAGAGATGTCCTTAGATGTGCATCTTGGTTATTACATTAATGATTTTTCTTGATAGGTAAACTTCTCCACATCCCTCACTCTATATTCATATGATATCCTCTCCTTGATTTCCTATGTGAGTTTGTACTAGTTACATTGGTTTTGATCATGATAAGCCTCGTCATCGCCCCATCTCACCCTTGACAATTGCATCATGATTCCTCATTCTTTAGGGATGCAATAATCTTGTAGATTTAAAAGAATGCGGGAACCTAACTAAGTCTTCCACGAACCTTTTTTCTTTTAACTAGAATAAGAAATTTGTATTAAGCAAAAATTTGTAATCAGAACACGAGTTGAAGTACATCGATATGAATACTACAAGGAAAATTTGTTCAATTATTCAAAAAGAAGAGGGAAAAAAACCATTCTACTCCCAACAAAAGGCAAAGGAGGGGGCAGGGGATCTTATACTAGTCCTTTTGAGACTTGAGCCTATTGCTTGTTGAGAACATGAGTAGATCCTTACAAATGTATTTAGAGCTAAGCTAATACAAAAATAAAATAAAAATTAAGAATTAATTAAAACCGACCCCCCATTATAACTACAAGAGCCTGAAGAATGACGAACACTAGATTTTGGCAATTTCTTGTTAAGATATTCTCTACTTTTTGTTAATGAAGGGGAAAATCATTGATTACTTTCTAGAACATTTAAATTGAAACAAGAATAAGAGGTGAGATTAACCTCCTTCTCTTCCTCTAAATTGGCCTCTTCTTCGTTATTATCTGAAGGAGGGATTTCTTTAATATCCTTAGAATTAGTCTCTTCATTAGTGGGTGAATTGATGTACTCTAAAGGCACTTGATCTAAATCTGGTTAATCTTGTTCAACTATGACTTCTACCTCTCAATAATTCAAAGCTTCATATCTATAACTAGAGGTATTATGTTGATTATATGTAGCCCTACTAGGGCAATCCCTCTTAAATAGATGATTCTCGTCCTTCCTTGAAACTGGTTTGGATGCTCCTTGTTCATCATTACTTTGAAAAGGTGGTGGAGGGATATACAGAGACTAAGATGTTAGAGCTTTTGGATAGCTTCTTGCATATTTGATTTAGATTGGATCATTATATTATTATCATCCATATTAATGCTTTCATAGTGGAAATGGTGGAGGAGTCATCTCACATAACCATTTTTACCGACAGGTCCTAGTTTGGTAAATTGGGGTCTGAAACATTTTGGAAGCAATTCGAGGCATTAAACGACATTTTGGGGGGGCTAAACTTTGTCTCTTAAGTGTTGCACCTTGTTTCATTATTATACACAGAGATACCTTTCCAGTGACGTAAGAATCACCTGAGCTGGAGTTTGTATGCAAAATTTATTGATGGCCCTCAATATTGCAGCAACAATGTTGCAACTCTCAAAGGTCTCAGCTTTAATTGTCAACCTAGGGTTCATACAAACTTAAGAGGGGAAGAAACTATATGTGTAGAAGGCATTATCTCTTTCTTTTGTTGATTTCTATGTAGGTGGAAGCACTAAGATGAAATATGGTTTTATAGAGACCAATCTATTCTGTGTTATAGGAAAAACTAAAATTGCAAGAAACGAAGGATAACAAGAAAAACTAGGTTGATTGTACATAAGGGAGGTAAACTATTATATCTACAAATAAAATGAAATCACACATATTCTTTTTTGCAACGAAAGCAAACAACCTACTAAAATGGAAGCTTGCAAACAATAAACCCTAATTTTGTAGGAAAGAAGCAATTTCTACAACCATTCAAAAAAGGCATTTACATAGTCTCTCTACCTATAAATTACACCCTCAAGGTTCCAAGAGAATTATAATATTTCAAAGAAGGTAAAACATGAGTTGGATGCAAATCTGAGCGAGTTTTGGAGGTGAATTTCAAACTACTATAGAAGTCCATGTTTTACTACAAGAGAGTCCAGTGAGCAGGAAAATATGCTAAATGCCAGGTTGGAAAGAAAAAAGAAGCTAAGGAATAGCTAAAAAATGATAAGGTGCAAATGTACAATCCATCACATCAGTTGTGGTAGGGTTCATTCAACAAGATACAAGTCTCTAGGGTTTCCTGTAGCTCTAAAATAGGGGATTGCACAAACACAGTTAAGTTGTGAATGGTGGAAAGAAACTAAACAACAACAAATAAGGTGAATTAAATGCATAACAATCATGTTAATTGAATAATGTAACCACTGCCAATATTATCATCTAATGCTCAAATACTTTGTAAGGAAAATTTGTTCATAAACCATCTAAACAACTATGCATAAAATTAATCTTCAAATTTAAGTTGCAGAGATAAACAATTGCATAAACAGTAATGGTACAAGAGGTATCTTGAGCACCTAGGGTGGGCCCGAACCCAAGGAAGCTCAAAACCCTTGATAAAAAGCCAAACCAAGAACTGAAATCAAAGATTACTTCCATTAAATAAAGAATTGTTATTACATGGAAAAAGTTGCAGACCTTAAAGTCTACAATTATCTTAATGCTCTTCATTTTTATTCTCCTGATCCTACGTGTTCTACTGGGCTACTCAAGCCCTATATTCGTAAAAAATAAGTATGGGGCATCCTCCTTGAGGGGGGGACTACTTTCCTTCCAAAATCCCTAAAAAGATAGATCATGTTCCCTGGGTCACCACGCAATAACAAGAAGGAGTATTTATTGTTGGGTCTCCTTGAAATATTTGCAAAATCCCCTTAATATCTTGCACAATAGTCATGCTATACACATAAAGCATGAAAAATCTCCTTGACCCTCCTAAGAACTCATTAAGTTGGGAAAGTGTTATTAAGTGAAAAAATAAAGGTTTAATGTAGCCTTTATGTGCCTAGGAGTGGTTATATGGGCCTTATGTTTTACCTATTTGGGAAGCTAATCAGTTATGCCACTTGGAAGTTGAGCTTCCTATTTTAACCACCATAATTTTAGAGGATACCACGTTAACCCACATTATTCATGGAAAATGGGCTAAGCCATGCACTTATGATGAATAAGACTCTAGAAGAGTCCATAATGTTACTCTAAATAAGAGTTTAAGGAGTCAAATTACCACTAGTAGGCCATTAGGTTGTCTTATAAATGAGCCACTAGGAAAAAAAAGGGTTTCATTCTATTTGAGTGCATTTTGTTCCATAGATGAGCAGCATAGTTGAGAGTGGATAGGGAGAGAAAAAAAGAAGAAGAGGATTTGTGTACTCTAGTAGCCCACACATGTCTTACTTCTTTTTATTTACATCCATTTTCCATTCAGAGAAAGAGAGTAGGGTAGCCTCACCTTCTAGACAAGTTTTCTCCCAGAAAGGTTTCCCAATTTGTTTCTTGTGTTAATTGTGGTTTGTGAGTTTTATTTGTTTGTTCTCTATTTTCTACATAATTATAATTTGCATGCATACTCCAAAAATCAAGGGAGAAATAAACCCTCATAGTGTATATTTCAAACTCTCTCATATATTTGAGTTGCTCAGTTGTAAAGAACTATCCAGTAGAATATCCAAGACACTTTACAGATCATATTGGTATCAGAGTAGGTTTCTTTGGGTATATTATGGGGAGTTTCAAAGGATCCCTATCGGTTCAACTAAAAGTCACAAATCCTAGTCATTGTCGATGAATCTATAAATAAACCTTAGGATCCCACAGAGGAGAGGTTTGCATAACTATAAGCACAAGTTGTATATATAATTCATAATGTGATCCTCCTCATGGAAAACTTGACCAATAATCCCTAGCTATTCGGAGAAGATGGAGGTTCTAATGTGAAGGTCGGTTCAGAGGAGAAATCGACAGATCATAAAGAACCGAAGAGGGAGTCTAAGAAAGAACTTGAAAAGGAACAACCCAATTTGAGTGCCATGAACCATTCACTATCCCTATTCAAATGGAAGTGAAGGTTGACATCAAGTCGAATCAAGGTGATATTAACACTATGAAGTTAAATCATTGATTGCAGTAATTAGCAGTTTATTTTGGTGTCCATAATATAGAGTAAGAACAAAAGCTTTCATTTGCTTGGCTTAAATTAGAAGTTAATGCCTTGACTTAGTGGTATATCCACATAGAGACCTTGAGGTTTAAGGGATATCCACCAATAAGGGATATCTCACTCTGTTTTGCTTTCCCTTTAGCTCACACTCTTCAACAACATCACATTCCACAGCGGCATATCAACACACTCTGGTCCACCAATGTATACACAACCTCCATAGCACTTCTTTGTAGTGACACTTATTTCTCTTTTCCCAATAAATCAGATAGCATATGCCCAAAATCCATTCTACTATAACATAGAGAGAAAAATTCAACAGGTCTTTTGTAGTATGAGGAGGACAAGCATTGAATCTCTCATGGCTCGAGGTGAAGATTGCAACATGCTAGTAGAGCACCAAAATTTCTCAGACATGACTCATTATGTTTAGGACTGAACTATTGTACATTCAACAGAGTATTCAATAATGGCTTGCACCACTTAATAAAATATCTCCATTAATCCATTGTTGCTTGCATAGCTCGAGGGATGTCTTCATTAATTTCTCCATTGTTTGACGCAATTCTTCATTTACACCATAAATATGACTTCTAAATTTGTTAATGTTCCAAAATTCAATGGTGCTAACTATAAAATTTGGAAGAGAAATTAGTTGGCATTCTTAGGACTCATCATCTATAGTAGATTTTATGGTGATTGCAAAATTAACATATGCAAAATATCTAGGAATTCAGGGAGAGCATTGCGAACAAGCAAGGGACTTTATGATCCAGATATTCAAGGCTAAGATCCAAAAGGCTTGAATGCTGAGAAAGGAGGAGATAAAAAATGCATATATGCCACGAAACAAATCACAAGAATATTGACTCCACCAAGGAGGGTACCCAGGAGTGGGTGCCCCCCCCCCCTCCTTAATTGATACCAACTCACATGAAAAGGGGTTGTCACTCCCACTATACTCTGTACATTGCAATGCTCACTTAACTTCATTAATCATTGCATGAAGTTGACACAAGGTTAAACATCATTTGAATTTTCCAAGTCGTATAGGTAGGTACATAAGGACTCACCTAAATAATTATATCAGATTGACAGAGCTAGAGGAAAAAATTCACAATATAGACCACAAGTTGACCATTCTAGCTAGCAGATCAACCAACATATCCTTCTCCTCAGATGAGCGTAATGACTAGCTAGTGCGATGCCTGGAGGTTCTGCCCAATAGTTGTCATGACTCACTGGTTTTTTGCTTGCAACACTAACAATCTTATTTCTTCTTCTCATGTTGATGTATGTCAAGGTCTGGCACAAACATCCTATTTTTATAAGTTTTTATTTATACGATTCTCTAGTTAGACAAGGTCTTAGAAACCTCAAGACTTTGAACTTATGTTTCTAGCATCATTTCCCTTCACGTAGACCAGTAGCATAATTTTTTTGGTCTATGTAATCCTCATTTGACATAATGCAAAGGGCCTAACTTCAAAAACAGAATCACAAGAACGTTGATAAAAATTGCAAGAATTGGATACATCAGAAAAATATGAAGAGAGAGAGGGGGGGAAAGAGAGAGAACTGGAGAAGAAGGATTCCATTAAGAAGAACCATTCCATGCAATGAGGCCAATTTCAGGACCTCTACTTCTCGACCTTCACTCTCTTCCTATTTCCTTCTTATAAGGTGTCAACTTTAATTAGGCTTTACTCTGTCAATTACATATTTATTAAGCTCCGTTTTACATAAAAATGTGACTTTATGAATTATATATCTGAATTTATACAATAATCCCCTTAAGATCGGATCAACCCCCCTCCCCCCCCAACAAAACATGATTACAATGTGACAAGTGTCAATTAAGAGAAGGGTTTTGTGTGGTTAAACCATAACCAAGGGTTTATGGATGACCCATAAACAAGTTAACTATGGTAAGCTTGGAGAAGGGTTTTGTGTGGTTTACTCAGAATCGTGGGTTTGTGGATGACCCAGAACCTTGGGTTTTAAAAAAAAAAATTGCAATGGACCTCTTACTACAACTTGATTGAAAAACTTTGTCATAGGTGATGAAATCAAATTCCATTGAAGACCTATTTGAGATATCGAAGATCCTTTCCGTTAACATAAGATACTTTCTTTGTAAAGATCCTTGGAGGAAGAAAATAATTCCTAATCAACATTTGGTGTGTTAATGTCATTATTGTATAATTTTGGCCACCTGAAGGTCATGTACCCATAAGTGTTAAGAATTGTATTTAGTGCGAAAACTGGGGGCGATTAATGCAATATGCAACATGGTTGGTGTTTCCCTTCTTGAAATTAATGTTCAAGTGGAATTGTTGCCTATGAACCATTTATGATGAAGGTCATTTTGTAACTTTCCTTTTGTCTGCATGAATTACAAAGGCCTATGATACATGTAGATGATCGTCTCCTTCTCTTTATCATAGGTGGGGTATCTCCAAATAGTATTAGAGAGTGTTTCACTGTGATAGGCCACCAAATGTCCTTGTTGAGTAAATATTACATTGATATCATAACCAAAGGCATCTATCTCAATCTCAAATGGTCATTGTAGCATTGGTGGGGAGAGAATTGGTGCATAGCAGAGGTGGTATTTTGGATCCTCGAATGTTATTGTGATTTACACAAGGAAAAATTTGCTTTAGCTCCACCCTTGGTCACTTGACCTAAGGGTCAAGCAATATGAGAGAACCTTGACACAAACCTTCGGTAGAAGTTAGCAAGTCCCAAGGAGTTCCCGCCTTGTTTAGTGAATTGGGGTCATCTTTTCTAGGCTTTTATTGTGGTGGATTTGCAGGCCTAAACTCCTACCATTTACTTCAATTTATGCTCAATTTTGACAACATATTAATAAGAATTTCTCAGTGAGTGAATGTTTAGGAAATCCATCTTCATTTGGATGTACTTGTGTAGCCACTATGGTACTTCAAAACCAAGTGTTTCTCTTTATCTCCTATATTGAGCTTTGAGCCCAAGGTATGGAAAATATTATTGTACTCCGACATTGTTTGGTTTATCTCTTGTTGTAGAGTTTTTTTATCTTGTGCATTGGTCATCATAACTCACTATGGGGTAGGATTCCTCCTCCAAGGCATCAAAAAAAGCAACCCAAGTTGGTATTACCTTGAATATCACAAATGCATCTTCAATATGTCTTTCTCAGTAACCTTCCCACCAACTTGTGACATGGGGAAGAGATTTCAGGAGCGTGAAAGCAATCTTTTCATTGTTATATTTTTTTGGGATAAAGTAATATCCCTCTAATAGTTTTAACCATTCCTCCAAAGAATTTGCATATATTTGGCCTTCAAACAAGGGGTTATCAAAATTAACTTGTACCTTGAAGGATGCCATACCTTCGAAATGGTTGCTTGTTGAAGGTGCCTCGACTGTTGTTGACAATTGTTGAAGGATTTCAGTGAAATTGTTTGTCATCTCATTCCCTTGTTGTGTGAGTACTTCTTCAAGCAACAACTTGGTGGGATCTCCTACTCTATCATCTATATTTTATTCTACCACTGAAGGGAATTTAGATAGGTGAGAATGATCATTCATAAGTGAAATTAGCTTGAGACCCAAATCTTTGGACAAGCACCGAGAAATAGTAAGGAGTAGATAGTTGTCATGCCACTGATTTGGGTTACACAAGGAATGAAATGAAAGGAAGGAAAAGAAATGAAACACACATATAGAGAAATATGGTAGAAAGCACAATGATATATTGAAAGCATAACTTTTATTAATAAATAAAATAATAGAATATTGTATAACACAAATTGGCAAGAGTGGCGGTAACTATCTCTTGAAGAGAAATGGTGGCAACACACATTAAAAAAAAATTGTTACAAGAGGCTGAAAAATTGGATTTTTAATATAAAGAATGAACTCTGAAGGTTCAAAACCCCAACCCTAGAAGATGAGGTGCCAAAAGGTTTGTGGGGCTCGAGGTCGTTAGTTGGTACATCAACTTCTTGGAGGTGAAAATTTTGCATACAATTTCCATTTTGGGTGCATGCTAGCTTGTCAAAAAAAAATATTATAGGATTAAAACTTTTAATTGAGGGTAGGGTTTCCCTGAATGGCCAATAAACACCAGTCAGGGCTTCAAAGTGGCCCCAGAAGTTTGGGACCTGAACAACCATAGGAAAACCATAACAAAGGTAGAGAATCATTGAGTCAGTGGAAGAGGTTGGTGGCTAATGGTGTCCAATCGAATCAACCATTGTATGTGTCACCCCCTCTTCCCCCTCACCTCCTTTTGGTTTATTACTACTGCTCACTCTAAATCTTTAATGTTGATCACTATTTCATGTAAAATTTAACACATGAACTTAAGACACAAACCAATAAACTAGAAAATTTCCATGTGTACAACCAAAAAACTAGTTATTGAAATGTGGCATTTACAACTCAATGATTCAATGTAGCTAGAAGTCTGACTATTGCCACATTGCTAGTGGCATGTGGAATTAACATGCTTCCACACCATTATATAAATGCCACATGAACCAACCACTCTACACCACATTAGCACTATTCCTAGTCAATTATCCATCTGGCTATAGAAATTCTAGCATGTTTCACTTCTTTGCCACGTGATCATCCCCAAGGGGTTTTGCAATTTGAAATTGAAGGCATTTTTGTAAATGTGAAAAACTTTGACTTAGTTTTTTGTTTGGCATGCATCTTTTCATTGGCTATAGGTTTTTGTCTACAACATAGTAATTTAGTGGGATTCTATAATTTTTGTCTTTCAATGCTTCAAATCTCCAATTCTGTTAAAAATCGAGTCTTCATCCTTGTTTTAGGAGCTTCAAGAGCTCATATTTTGCTCATATTAACTCTATTTTGAGTTTTTTTATTCATTTTTCTCTTAAGTTGCTTAATTTTTACGTAGATCCCATTTTTGTAGTTAGTTTTGAGAAATTTTGTAGTCTTATATTAGCTTTGCCTTTACACGATAAATATTACCTCTAAATTGGTTAATTTTCCCAAACTGAATGATGCTAACTACAAAATTGGAAGAGAAATAAGTTGACATTATTAGGAGCAGGAGTCCATAGTGGATTGTACATGATGACATCACAATTTTGACATATGGATTGTTTCTAGCAATTTGGGAAGAGCATTATGAAGTTTTCTCTATTCAAGAATGGAAGACATTTACTTCATTGTATGAAGGCTTATGTTTTTGTTTGTTATATCCAAAGACAATTACATGATTTAGATCCTAATGATTTTTAGAGGAATCAAAATTTTTATAGTTGAAGATAAATTTTATAATGAGAAATATAGAATTTCAAGAAAAATGATATAACACTTATCGTTCTAGTGGAAAGGAAATTTCCTCTAATTTATGGTTGATTCATACATGAATTGAAATGTCTAAAGGAACAAAGAAGCTTGACTTTGAAGAATTTTGTAAAGGCTTGATTTGTGAATAGGGAAGGATTCTCTCTTCAAGTGAGATAGTTGTTGGGAATGCACATGCTACTTATTGTGGGCAAGCTCTCAATCTAAAGGACCTAAAAAGGATGCAAGGCTAATTCATGATGATGTTTTTGCCACCAATTATTTCATACTTATGATAATGACAAATACCAAGGCATCATACACTGATTAGCAAATGGATTCAATATTTTTTAGGAATTAAATTCCAAATTGACGTAGACTACAACATTCTTCAATACATACTACATAAAAAAACATTAGCCATTGAACAACAAAAATAAATAAAGAATATTACAGTTACTTTTGATATTGAAATTATACACAAGAATGGATATAATAATGTAGTAGTAGATGCATTTTCATAAAAAAATATGAAGATTTATACATCCATTGTAATCAATAATACAAGAAAATATTCAAAGTTTGCAACTAT
>APFE031401811.1:41901-62793 GCA_000404065.3 Pinus taeda | reverse complement strand
GATGCATCTAACCTGACTGGAATCAAATGAATATAGATCATGGTACTTTCGAGTAATATCAAGCCCCAACTTCTCCATAATTGCCTTGGGCATTAAATTATGTGACGCTCCCGAATTGAACATAGCATTATGAAGCACATAATCATGTATTCTCAAACTGATATAGAATGGAGGAACATCACTCTCGGGGGACTCACCATTTAGAGCGGGCCCAAAGATCAATTCCAGCTGATCATCTTCTATGTTGACTGCATCTAACATTGGATGAATGTTGAACATCTTGGAAATTTGTGCTCGATATGTACTGTTCTTCACGACCTCTATCAATGGCATGGACAATTTCAATTTCGCAACTTCATTCTCAATGTTGAATGCTTGACTCTTTTCACCTTCCTTTGCCGGATTGTCTCTTTTTTCTACTCTATCTTTGGGTACATTTGATGGCTGATCCATCTTGTGTGCTGGAACTGATTGAGTTGATGAAGGATCCATGATTTCTTTGCCTTTTCTCTGTGGAACAACAACACCATTCTTTGCCAAGTTTTCTGCTCTCTTTTGAATCGGATTTATGGGAATTGTCCGGTTTCTCAATTGCCTTTGCTGGCCTTGCTGAGCTGATAAAGCGTGTAAGTAACCTCTTTGATACTCTTCAGACTCATCTTGAAGTACAACATCAATAGATAAAATGTAATGCTCATCTTGAGGTGTATATGCATTACCTATCAGCTCTTCTTCCTCCGTGATGTATGTGGGAAAATCATCGAGAGTGAAGAAATGATTTTCTTCACCAACACCTTCACCTTCATCTTCTGATTCTTGAGTGACATAATTTTGCTGAAATGGAGGTTGGATTGGCTACTGCACGGCTGCCTCTTGCGCTCGTGTTTCCCGCTGTTTGATTCTATATTGGGGCTGCTGTTGTTGACCTCTGAAATTTGGGTTTCGAACTTGCAGTTCCAGTTTGCCAAGATTAAGATTTTGGAATGCCTTTTTCATCTCCTCAACTGTACGAAGGACCTGAGAAGTGGAAGCTACCTCCTCTTTGATTATGAACTTCTTTTCCGCCTTCATTCTTGCCCTTTTGTCATTCAAATTAGCCTCCACACTGACTGCAATTTTTTGCATGTCCTCCAATGTAGGAGGATCTCGGTCCCGCAGTGAGTAGGCCATCTCCGGATCAAAACCATCCGGGAACTTAAGCAATGCAGATTTTCTTGATGGCTTCAAATCATCGGGGATAGCATTATAAACTGAATTAAATCTAATTATATAATCCTGAACCGACTCACCCGGATTTCGCTTGAGGTTGTTGTATTCGGCATTGATTTGCAGCGGGTCTTTTCTTATTTCCCATCGGTCCAAGAATTGCCTTTCGAGTGCTTCCAAAGAGACGATACTACCAGCTGCTAGCCCTCTGAATCATTTCCGAACTTCCCCTGCAAATGTTTGCATGAACAACCGCATGGTAACATCTTCTTCATCTAACTCATATAGATCAAAAAATGTGGTCATCTTGTCGATATGCTGCTGCGCTGAAACACTTTTGAAGGAGTGCCATCAAACATGGGGTATTTTGCTGGTTAGTCAGCTGGCATGTCCAATGTAAGATTTTTGGGAAGAACAAGGGGAGCAAACCGGGTAGCCATTGCTCTCGGAGGGGGAGTAGGATGGGTATGTGGAGGAGGAGGTGTGATAACAGGGATTATAATAACAGGAGGTGGAGATTGAGGAGTTGTGGGAGTCGGAGGAGTGGGAGGTGTATGGGATTGAGGAGAACCAACTGTGGATTCAGGATGGGCGATTATAGGTGAGACTGAAACAAATGGAGGAAAAGATACTTCGTGAGCCGTGATAGTAGATCCAATGTGATCAGAGATATTCTCAACAAAATTAGCGAGGGTAGTAGCGTGAATACGTGTATGGAGATGTCTTAAGATAAAATTTTCAAGCAATTTGTTATGTTTCTCAAACTTAATAGCAGCAGCAAAATCAGGGTCGGGAACTAGAGAATCGAGAGCACTTTCTGACTTAGCTTTAAACAGAGATAACTCAAAACCTTCGTCAAAATCAAGATCTTCAAAATATTTAATAACAGCAGGCGACGAATTAGATCTAACAGGTGGTCTTGAATTAGTAGCCAGCTTGTTTTCGCGAATGGACTAGGAAAGGAAAAACCGCTCAGCCGTATGAAAACTCTTACCCTATCATCCAAAGCTTAGAGTTCATAATGATACTGGGATACAAATGTCAATGAAGTGAAGGTTTCAAAAGCTCACGGAGATTGACTGAAGCAGCGTTTATCTACTAATGCTGATGTTAAACAAGAGCGTGTTCAAAGGCTACCTGGCATATCTTCAGACTCCGTCTAAGACTTAAGAAATCACACCACAATGAGAAAATTACAAATTTGTTCTCCCCAGTATGGTCGCCACTATGTTAGCACTTGAAATTTCACCTAGGCTGAGATAGACAAATCTCAAGGCTACATCAAACCATTTCACCTCGTAGCTAGCCCTACGGGGTATGAGAAGGATCTCTCTGGTAAATCTCGTTAAATTTTCAATGGGAAGAGATGACCAATCATGGTAACATAGATATTAGGCTAGTAAACTGATAAGGATGGTTGATTTAAAGTTTTTGGGGTTTTTGGTGGCAATTGGAGGGAGTGCAATTCAGGGTGCGGGGATTGAACTCAGTTTTTGCAGGTGGGTCTTTGGGGAAAGGTAGGAGTTTGTGCTGATGCCTTTAGCTGAGATGGATGATCAAGGGGAAAACAAGAGAGGCTAAAGAGGGCAAACAATGACTTTGAATCCTCTCTAGACAGTGGAAAACATAAATATTAAACAAAATTGAAAGCTGAGCATGGCATGCATGAATTCAAGCTTTATCACTTATTTTGTTTAATTAGCAGCAATAGAATAAGAGATGGAACACATAAACACACTTACAATGAAAATTAGGAAACACACCATCAGCACAATAATCCACAAGAATCCACAATGATGTCTGCAAAACCCTGGTCTTCCTTTTCCTCAAATTGCAGAGATACAAGTGAAATATACAATAGGAGCTTCTCCCTCAAGAGTCCAACCATGAAACTAAGTAAGAGAAGGCATAATATAGAAGATCTAACTCCTTTCCCCACCTCTAGGGGTCGAGCTCAGCTTACTAGGAGCTGTTGCAACTAATTCTAAACTAATCACTAGATAATAGGCAGTCAAAACAACTTGCCTCTAAAACTTAGGAAACATATCCATGCATTAAATATTTACCATTTACATCAAGGAAAATTCTAGAAGTGTTCAAGGAGAGTAAAAGTATCTAAGTGCCATGAAAATTACACAAAAATCCATCATTTACATGCCTCAAAAGTCAACCAAAGTAAAAACAGTGTTTTGCTGGCCGAACTGGTCAAAACAGTGAAATTTCCCTGAGTGGTCGCGCCCCTCACTTTGACTGGTCGCGCGCATTGACAACTCTGTTTGAGGGTCATCCCGGTGTCCAAATCAGGTGCACGATAGCTCATTGGAAAGGTCTGTGAGTCTACTTTCCAACCCCACTGGAATTTCTGAATTGGGAGTTGATTTGACCCCTCAAAAGTCATGTTTCCCAAGGCAGCTTTCTGCAACTCAAAAAAGGGGCAGAAAGTCAAAATTTGCATGTATTTTGAGCTTTTGGAAGCCCAAACCTTCATAAAATCTGAAACCCATCCATAGGCAAGTGCATTTTTGCATGAAAATTCCAAAAATGCAAAGTTTTCCCCGTTCTGAGTTGCCCCCATGACTGGTCGCGCGCGGGGTGAGACCACTCAAATGGCCAAAACCTGTAAAATTCTCAAAAATGCCAAAAATGCCTCAAAACTCTCAAAATTTCTTGGCTTTGCTGCTAGGAGGATGCTAATGAGTGTCATGATGAGTGAGAGAAGCCTCGGCCAAGATACGGAGCGGGTTGGTCTTCTTCTTCCTCTTGCGGACCTCGGACAACCTTCTTTGGAACATTTTCATCTTCGCCTTACAAACATGCATCCTTGCCCAATAATGATTCTTCATGTTCCTTAGCAGCTTCTTTTCTTGGTTGGCCTTTGCCAACAATCTCTCTAAGTGTGTATTCACCCGGATAAGCATGGATTCCCTCTCCTTGGGCAGCAAGTCACCGGGCCTCCTACGGTTGATGACTCAATCACTTCGAATCCTCCACAGCTCATCCAACTCTTTCTCATCCTCAAGTTGTTTGTTTCGCTGCTCTAAATATTTGATTATCCATTTTGCCATCAATAATTTTGTTTGCAGCGAATGAATCTCGGTGCTTTTCTCTCGGATGATATCCTTGAACTCTGTGCTAGGAGAACCGGCGTCAAGATCAATAACCGGATCACCTGACAATCTCTCCTCAATCATGGGCTGCTTGCCCCTCTCTGCTACCTGTGATGCTGTCGGAAACGAGGCCCCTTCCACCTGGTGTGGAGATAACACTCGCTGACCTGATGATGATGACGAGACCCCTTCAACCTGCTATGGAGAAAGTACTCGTCGAGCTGCTGCAAACAAGGTCCTATGACCCCTCTGATATGTAAGCTGCGGTGGGGAAACAACATGTCTCGGAAAAATAATCTCGGGCTGGTGTGATGGACCTCCCTCCTCATGAATGGCCTCTGGCTCTGGTTGTGGCTGTGGTGGCGCTGTAAAGAACTCATGAGAAACGAAGTCTGCCCATGGAATGCCCTGCTGACTCAACTGATGAGAAACAATGAGCTGGATGAGACCATGATGGCACAAACTCCTATGCTGCTGAGCTGGGGACTGCCTCTGAAACACGGACACCATCCTCTGAATGTCTTGGAAGAAGAAAACCGAGATGTTCATCATCCTCACTCGGGTAAAGTGCATCAACAGGCGAATGTGACAAGAGAAGACCTGTGAAAATCTTCCCTCGCATGTAAAGTAATGCATGATACGCCGCATGATTGGAGCATACTCCGCCCGGAGGAATCTGAAGGGAAAGACCCCTGAAAAGTGACTCATGAATGCTGGCCTGACATATGGCTCAAAATAAACATGATCTAGCATTTTGCGCTTGGGCCACACCTCACCCACATTTGGTATCCCGGTAGCCTCTGAAATCACCTCCGGAGATAGTACAAAATTCACCCCTGTAAGAGTGACCTGCCCATCATGAAGGTGCAAAACAAATAAGCGGGCCAACTCCCTGTGGTGCTGAATCTGAGCAAGCCTCTCACAAAACAGAAAACATGACATATAACGGAAACCATTCACTGCCATAGGACAGGCCTACAATTCTGCCAAAGAGGTGGGTTCCTCTCTCCTATGATGACCACCTTTGCCACCCTTATGATTTCACTAACTTAAATCTTGTCTATTGTAGTAAGGAAAGATTGAAATCAAATGCTCAAACACACCATTCATCTAACTAACTATTGAGAGGCTTTGCTTCAAAATAATGCTAATTTAACATGTGTGTAATCCTATTGTCCTAAGCATGCAATCCGAAATAACGAAACATTCTATTGTTGTGCATGTAAATGAACGTAATAACTCTTTTTTCCTTTTTGTCCTTTTTGTGTGAAAATGTGAATACCAAATCCTCTTGGTGATGTGGCAGGAGGTTAGAGATGGTGGTGAAAGGTCAGATCACTTAGGAGGCAAGTAGGGGTCTTCTCCTATCTTCTTTGATGCTTTTTCCACAATTCAGCCTCAAAACAGGCCACTACAACCCGTCCTATAGGATGTCCTAATGTTTCCTACATGATGTCCTAATGCTCCTATAGGATCTGACCGAGAGAAATAAAAGGGTTGTGGAAGGTGGTGTAGGTCTTAGGGAAGGTGAATGGTGGGATAAATAAGGCAAGGGAGTGGATAGGAATTCTTTAGAGCTCAAACAAAGTTTGTAAGATGGTTGGATTTGCTCAACAAGCCTAGAAAGTTGTGCTTAGGGAATGATGAATTGGGTGATGGACTTAGTGGATTTTTATGATCATGGATGGATGAGGTTAGGTTGGGGTTTCTGGTCATGAGATCTCTTTGCACTATTTAAACTCTTGAATTGCATCAATCATTGGCATTTATCCATAAATCATGTCAAACAACAAAGATTTTCAATCAACTAAAGAAAACATAATTTCATTACCTAGTTGCTTAGTTCATGCATGGAGACACTTGTAGAATAATGTGAAACACTATGAGATATAATACAAGGCTGAAGATATCAGAAATGAAAATTGAATCCTATTCTTGAAAACTGACAAGATGCTGGCCTAAATAGCAAAAAACCCTAAATTCCATAAGAAATCAGAATTCTGTCTTGTTGGAGCTGCATAGGAGTTCCTTCCTCAATCCATGGTTCCTGAAGGGAGGAGTGAGGCCAAGCCAACCTACTATCATCTTTTTGGTATTCCTTTATCTTTCTAAGCTACTGCTAAAGCAATGGACAAATGGATGCAAACTAATCAAATTCACAACTACTTGCTATAAAATAATGCTAAAACCAATTCAACCATTAATCTATGAAATCAACTAAGAATACAAGTACAAGAAGAGGAGAATTTACTGCTAGGGTTGGGCCCTAACCCAAGAGATTCAGCCCTCTGAGTCAACTCAATGCTGGATCAAGGAAATTCTCATTCTCATTAACATATCAGAAAAATTACATAACAATGTCTTCCACAAGTATTGAACTCGAAAATTATTAGTTATCTTACATAACAAATATGAATCCTAATGAGGCTCTAGGCCTCCTTATTTATACAACTGAAATCTCCAATGACTTCCTTAAATCTAGGGAGGCTTGGCTGCCAAACTCAAGATGAGCTGGCTCTTTAACTGTCACTGGCTCGACTGGCTTTTGATCTTCATGACTCGATTGCTTGCAACTTCGAGCTAGTGTGATTTGATGGAGGAATATTCAAATGAGTGAGGATTAAATGAGGAGGATCTGTCTCCTACAATCTCTCCTTGTCTCATTCGAGTTTCTTCCCTTAATTAGCCAAAATTGCCATGATTTTCTCTAAGAAACCTACAATCAATGCACATTAGTTCACTATACATGACATCTTACTTTTACCCATCTCATTAAGCAAAATATGATTAAAATATGTAAGGAATTGTGAGAAGATTTGATTTAAATAATCTTGGAGGTATATTAAGGTCCATATAGTTACCTAGTGATGAGGCTCATCAAGGACCACATCCAGAAGAAGAAGATTCAAATGAGAAGACCAAAGGATCATGAGTTTCACTTGATGGAGAGAAGACATAAGAATCAAAGGTTGAGGAAGTTACATCATGTTCACCATTAGATCCTCTATGTGTTCAAGACAATAATCAACAAAAGGAAGAAGATCTGAATTTCATGAAAGAAAAAGACATCCAAGATGATCCAAATCAGGAAGTGGACCAGGGACATCACAACTATATTGAATTATTATTCAAGACAATCATTATGTTGTAGTAACACACTCTTCTTAAAAAATTCTTGATTTCATCTGAATCAAAGAATTTGGTTTTTGAAATTCAGGTACATGTCAAAGCATATATTTCAAGACTACACATCAATTTATTTGTCATCTTAATGTGCACTTGACTTCATTGGAAGTATTCCTACACTTGAAAATGATTTTGTTTTCCAAGTAGAGTAGGATATGAAAATAAATATAAAATGAAAAATAAGAGAAAAAACAAAATCTCAAGTGAAAACCTCTTTTGAGGTGCCTTATATTGGTTCATTGATTGAAAACCTCCATGAGGTGGTCAATGGGTTGGAAAAAAAGGAAAAAAGAGAAAATAAAAGATCCTAGGTGAAAACCTCCTTTGATGCACCTAGGTAGACCTACTGGTTGAAAACCTCATTGAGGCGGCTAGTAGGCCTAGAAGAAAAAAAAGAAAAGAAAAAAGAATATTTGCACCATGTATCTCTCTCTCATGAATGTAGGTTCTTTTCAGCTCGTGCAAGCAACAAAAATAGGTTAGCTACCAAAAGAAAAGTTGATCACAAGCCTAGTCAAAGAAAGTCAAATTTGGACTTTCTCCTCCTTTGCTAAGATGTTGCAATAGGACCAAGCCCGTGCCAATCTATCACCCTCATCTATTTCCACAATCCACCCATCATTCCTAAGATTTTCCCATTCATTTTCCATGTTGTCCTAAAATGCTATAGGAAGGCTCTCTTTTACTACAGGAAGTATAAATACATAGGGCATAAAATTATTTTTATCATATCTTGAAAATCATGCATCCATTTGCTGAGATGTTTCAGGGGGAGATGCATATAGATGATGGTAACATGCTCAAGAAATTTCAACAAATTATAGTGAACACTTTTCGAGAAATCATCCTCCATCACCTATATCCATTTTCAAAATTTCTCGAGATTCGTACATACATTGGCCAAGATGTTTTATGGGGAGGTGCATAAGGATGATGGAAACATTCTTAGAAAATTCCAAATCAATCTACTCTATTGTTTGAGAGATATGCATAAAACAAGATTTATACAAGAACTCTATAATTGCTACAAGAAGATCTTGTAGCACTATAGGATGACCGAGAAGAAGATACATGAGGTAATATGATTGGAGAAAGGGGTTAAAATGTCATGTATTCTTTAGGGAATGTTGATAGAGGTCCTCCAACACCACTTTCATCACTCATCCACTCCACCACCAACAGTTTGGGCACTGGAAAGAAACTTGCACACAACAACCTTATCAGTCAAAGAATCATCAAGCTATGAAGACTTGTGCAGAAGCAAACAAATGAAATTATCACCTCCATAGAAGCATGGATCTATCAACAACTCAACAACAGTATTCATGCCTCTCCAAAAACCACTATGTAGGTATAGGTATGAAATATTCTTCACCTCTTCTCTTGAGTGTATTATAGCTAGAAATTTGTTGTCAATGCATGGTAGGTGAGGTTTTACAAGCTAAGGATGGGTCAGAAGCCTCAACCTCCCTCAACAACCATAATCAAAATCAAGCAATCAACATGTCAGAAAAAGGAACCCTCAACAATCGTAATCAAAATTAAGCAATCAACATGTCAACAAAAGGAATAATTAGAGGGAAATAAAGATCAGATTGAAGGAATAACCTCCCTCTGAGTGAAAGGGAAGCAAATCAAGCCTCATCAAAACATGTGGGGAGCCAAGACGGACTTGTTGCAAGAGGATTTTGCGCTGCTACAAGAGAAAACATAGCTACTATAGGAGAAACATGTCTGCTACAGGAAAGACAGACTGTGTGCTACATGAAAAATAAAGATGCTATAGGAAGGAAAAAGTTGTTGTAAAATACCCTGACTTTGAGGAATTTCACTCCCAAATCCTAGGATTCGAAAGAGAACACCCAAAGCAAGGGTAAATACATATTTCTCATGGTCATATGTGAATAAGAAGCCTGCAAAAATTTTCATTTTTTAGTAGTGTAGCCTATGGGAAACTTTTGATAAATGTTTACAAATAAAAAAATGAAATATGGATGTTTCCTTTGAATTGAGCCTAATGAGAAGGGGAATTTCAATTATTTTTGAGTGAGCATGAAATCATCCTTCCTCCAAGAAATATAAGAAATTTGTTTTTTTCCTTTGTCATAAAAACCCTCATTATAGAGGAATATCTAAAACTTCTAGTAGAAATAGGCAGTTGCCTTGCCAACTTTGGAAAGTTGTATTGAAGGCTATGGGGGGTGGAGCTAACCATAGAAAACCCGCAAATAAGAAGAAGAAACTAATGAAGGATCAAAAGAATATAGATAAGAGGGAAATTAGCCAAAAGAAAAACTCAATGAGGAAGAAGGAAGAAAGGGAAAAATTGTGCTAAAAACAAAAATAATAGTGCCTAAGAGATACCTAATCAAAACAGAGAACTCCAAAGCCCATTAGGAAATCATTTAGGACACAAAAGAGGATAAGAAAGCAAAGAAAGGCAAGAAGGAATTCACCATCAAAATAGAATTCAAACTGCAATGATGAAAAGAGGCTTTTCAAGAGGTCCCTAATCTCTTTCTAGATTTCATCCAAGGCCTAGAAGATGTTATAGAAAGGTAAGAGTCAAAAAATTAAGCATGAGGTGCAACTTTGGTCAAGATTTGATAGATTTTGTGATGTGCTACATAATGCTACAAGTTTGCTACATGATGCTCTGTGTTGCTACATGATCTCATCTAAAACATTTTGAGGGTTTTAGATGTGTCCAAGTGGTGGAAACATGTAGTAGGAGATTGGAAAAGGATGTGGAAGACTTGCCAAACCAAAAAATATTCAAGAACCCATCTTTCATAAGGGGAAAAAGGCAGGAATGTACAAGATAGAGGCCACTAGGGACATGAAGGAGGCACAATGAGGTCACTAAGTTGCTTAGAGGATGAGCAACACTTCTAGAAGGGGGGTATGACAGGCCTCCAAATTAGACATAAATTACAGGTCATTTGACCATCGTTAAACCTGTCTTTTGCATTAGATAATGTATTTTTAACTTTAATATGTTCATTAGGAAGGTTTATGGATAATTGCATATTTGTGCCTAATATTATTTATGTTTGTGGACTATTGTGAGAATATTGGGCAGATTATGAAGATTTGGAGGAGGAGATAATTTAGGGACTTGCTCCCTACTACATGAGAATCAATATTGAATAATAAATCAACAATATATTATGAAATCATGCACAAATTCTAGAGCTCCAATGATTGAAAAAATCTAGGAATGTGTTCCTTGTCATTTAATGTAGATTCCTAGCGTTGGGAACTAGATCCACTTTTCGAGGGATTTTGGAGGGAACTCTTCCTCATTTCATGGGGAATGATTCCTAATCATTTTTTTTTTAAAGTAGAAAGTCAAATTTTAATCTAGGGGTTGATTTTTCTTAGTCTTCTTGTGGAGAGAACTCATATTTTTGCAGCTCCACTTTCGTTTCTTGCAGGGATGTAATTGTATTGATGGAAATAATGAAGATTGGTGCCATGTTCAACTTCTAAATATTAGTCTCCTTCATAGGGATATGATTTTCATTGGGATTGGACATCCAAGGAGCCTCAAAGCCCTTTTGTATAAGTTACTTTTCTTCTTTTCACTTCTTATTCAAATGCATCTCTTGTTCTTGTTGTTTTCTATTTCTGCATTTAGTATTGATGATTTCTTGTTGTAAGATTGGGTTAAATGGTTGAATTAAGTTATTTTGTAGGATAAAAAGCATTATTTCATCCTTGGAACAACTTTTGAAGGTTATAGTAATCATTGAGCTACTTGGATTTGTTTGCTTATTCCCAAATCTAAATTTCTGGAAGTCCCTTGTGGCAAATAGTAGTAATTTTATGCTATTTTTTAGAAAATGCTAATGAGCTTCAATTGAGTTGATTAAAATTTCATTATATCATAAAAAAAATTAGGTTAGTGAAAAAATTTACTCCATTTCATTTTCACTTGATTAGCATAGGCATTTGATATATTAACTAGCTCACTAGTTCTCGAATTTCTAGATTTTTAGACTAGTAATTTTCTCCTATTTTTTAGCATGTGTTAACAGAGGTATTTTTAAGTGATGCAACTTGGAATGGAGACCTATGACATCTTATTAAATAAAATAATCTGTACCATCCAATTTGGATTTGATTTACTTGGTAATTCAGTTAATTATATCTTCCTGTAGCAAATTTGTAACTCGCTGTAACATCATGTAACTTTTTGTAGCAACTTTTTATAGCACTGCTACAACATGTATATACTTGCCCATATTAGCTCAAAAATATTGGTTTTTGTACCTTAGGGCTGGATCATAATCCTTAGTCTCTAAATCAATGGTTGAGAAGGAATAAACACCACTTAGGACTTGCATTTTTACCCCTGCAAAACATCTCAACAATTTGGGTTAATGGACAGATTTACGAATTGGATAATACAATAATTATTTTCTTGATTTCCACATCCATTGAAATTTGTCAATGGATCTAAAATATTTGAAATGTAGTGATTTATATTTAGTTCATGATATTTTTTTTATGAAATTAGAATAGGTTGTCTTTCCTTGTATTTTATTTCCTGCAATAGGTTAAGGTTTCCATTTCGAACATTTCCATTTCTGTAATTAGTTTAGGATTTTATTACATTCACTCCATTACATCATGAAAACAAAGGAAGGACACATTGTAAGTTTCACATATAGTGTCTGTTAGACTCCGTCTTGTATGTTAAATGTGAGATTGATTCTTCTTCAAAACCCTGTTTTGAAGAAGAAATCATTAATATGTAATTTGTCATGATGTTCTATAGCTCTACAGTTCTTCAAATGGCAGCAGTTTTCCAGACAATGCCACTGTCAGTGTGCCTGAGGAGTTTTTTAAAATAGGCCGGGATTGGAAGTGGATTCTGAAAGTGGTTTTGGTTCCTTAGAATCCAAGCTCCTACTAGAGCAAGCCAACTATTCGCATGAATCATGAAGCCAAAGTTGCCATGCCTTCTACCAAGTCAATGAAGAGCAGTTCAGATTTGCCTTTGCCAGGAAAGGAGAGTGAACCTGCAAATAGAAATACCATTAAAATGTTGGAGGCTGCAGTGAAAAGGTTGACAAGTCTCTGCTCATTGGTGAATGAAATGGAACCAATATGCATTCTGAACCATGTCTTTGTTCTAAAAGAGTACCTGAGGGATTGTGTACTAAACAACCTCAAGAGAAGGTTGATTATAATTTTAAAAAGATTGATAGGGACCTTCATGCAACCTTCTGTTATGGAGTTATTGGTTCACTGTCACATGAATATAGTTCATCTGGTAAGTATGGATTTAACTCAGGGTATGCGGGAGGTGTTGTTGTGTGAGACATTTTCTGGACCCATACATGGTTTGCATACTTTTGAGAAACCTGTACATAACACAGGCCACTCGGATAAAGTCATTACCAACAAAGACCTTACTGTTGAAACAATCAGTAAGAGTAGTGGTGACATAGCTCTATATACATCAGTCAAATCCGGCATGAATTCGCTTATGAATGGTTAAATGAGGATTCTCTCATTGACACACAAAACACAGAGGACCATACACACAGGAAATATAGAAATGATTTATCAATGAAGGAACCTGTTGGAGTCATAGTAAGTGAAGGTGCTGGTAGTAAAACAAACTTCCAATAGCTTGGCCAGCATAAATAGTAAGTTTGAAATGAAGAGAACTCTCACTGTTAATACAGATTTAGTTTCCTCTGATAATGCTAATCAATCTCAAGCTGAGAGAAATAGGCATTCAGTAAGGTCTCCTCACAGGAGAAGGTCATCTTCTCCAACACGACAAGTTCAAATCAGGAGAACAAGATCACGTCGATCTAACTCTGTAGTGATTAAAAGTATAAGCTATTTTCAAGATTTGCCTATCAAAGACACGGGTTCATTTAAGGAATTGAGAAGCAGTGACAATGATGATGCTGAGAGCGATAATATTCACAACAATATATCAGGGTCTGCTCAAAAGCCTGAGCACACTCGAAGATTGATTGTCTAGGATGCCATACATCTCTTTGAAAAGAAGCAAAATGAGATGAAACAGTGTGGAGGTGAGGGAATTAGAAAATTTGGAAGCACTGCAAAGGTATCTACGACTATACAAGTTCTATATTTCTTTAGGCAGAATCAACCCAAGCTTTTAGAAATGGCGTCCATCCCACGCATTAACTCGGTACCCAAACTTGGGTTAGGATGTACAGGGTTTTCATTTGTCTATGGCACCCCTGTTGCCGAGGAAGATGGAATCTCTTTGGTTCATCGTGCTTTCAACAGAGGCATCATGTTTTTTTTTTTTTGACACTGCAGAAATGTATGGGCCTTTCACAAATGAAGTCCAAGTTGGCAAGGCTTTGAACGGTTTTCCCCATGAGAAAGTTCAGCTGGCCACTAAGTTTGGCAATGTTGTTTTTCGTGTTAAAAGCTCAGCAGAGTATGTACGCAAAGCTTGTGAAGACAACTTGAAACGCCTTGATGTGGATTATATTGATCTTTACTACCAACACTGTGTGGATACTACACTCCCAATAGAAGAAACTGTGGGAGAACTCGTCTAAGCCTGTGAAAGAGCCTTTTGTTTGTGATATATGGAAAGAGTTGCTGCTACCATTTCCAGGTTCTGTTTCTGTAGATGAAGATAGGCAACACATATTTGTTTCTGACACTAATCATCATCGAATCATCGTGGCAAATGCAAATGGAAGCGTTTTAGATTGTATTGGTTCCTCTCCAGGGTTTGAGGATGGGCCATTTGAGACAGCGCAGGCAGATAAGTGCATTCAACGAAATTCAATTGGCATAATATGCACAATTGTGAAATTGTTAAAGATTTCAAACAGAAAGCGAAGGTGAAAAGTAAAGACCCCAAACAAACACAAAATATCAAACATAGGCAGAAGAATAGGATTCAATTTCCTATTTATGACTTCAGATTTCCTTATTTGAATGGCCAACGCATTTCCAGAGATTTGGGGCGCAGTTATAAAATCCAGAATGTGCAAAGTGGCATACAGATTCGACTGCTTATGTTTATTTTCAGTAATTGGGAGTGACACCTGTAATGCCACCGCTTCATCAGTTTTCAACAGTTCGAGTAGAAGAAGGAGCGCATTTTTATTTTCAGAAGAGCTAATTGTTTTCTGTTAGTTTATTTATTAATAATGATAAAAACAAATTCCTGGTCTTGGGGTCGATTTGTTTTCCCCCAGTTGTGTTTATTTCATATATTAAAAACAAAATCATTTGTAAGAGGGAGAGAGGGGGAGAGTTCTGAGTGCTGAGAGCTGGTGGAGAAAAAGAGAGCTTTTATAGTACAGTCATTGATAGAGGTTTTTAATGAAATTACACAGCTCTGACTTCTGAGATTCCTGTGGTATGAAAGTTAGCATAAGTTTTTCTTCTGTAATCTGTTATGTTTCATTTCACTTCATAATCATTTCTGAGTGAACAAATGAAGTGTTTAGGTAGAATTCATAGTATTATATGCTCTGCCTATAAGTTTGTTCATGTTCAATGTTTTCTACTGTTTAAGGAGGATTCAAAGGTATTGTTTGCCCTCCTTAGCTCCTCACCAGTCTTGCCATCCCATTTAATCTCAATTTGATGTTAATTTTCTTTCCTACCTTGCCTCAGTCGATAATCTGTGTTATTCATTATATTTCTCTGCTCAAACTGTGACTTTGCCCATGCAGCCCAGAAAAACCCCATCATTTTATTAAAAACCCTTTGATCAGTTTACTAGCCTAAAATCAGTGTTACCCTATTGGTCATCTCATTTATTGAAGATTTTACGAGATAGACTGGAGAGAGCCTTCTCCTGCCCCGTAGGGCTAGCTACGAGGCTAAATGGTTTGATGTTGCCTTGAGGTTTGCCTTTCTCAGCCTGAGGTGAAATTTCAAGCGCTAACATATTGGCGACCATACTGGGGAGAACATTCGACTTGTTGATTGTCTCGTCCCAGTACATGTAATCAAGGTGCAAATCTGATGCTGATGGTGGATAGCACTCAGACATTTATGCAGGCTGAACCATTCACCTGGCGACTCCAATTCGATCCAGACACTCCAATGCTTGCTAATCCATTCATGCAATGGAAGGGTATGTGGCAAACCTTGCCCTGTGTGAAGCTATAGAAGAAATAAGAAATTTGTTAGCAAATACTGAATTTGATGAAGATGTTTTCAGTGCCTCGCTTCAATGCTTGAAATTTTTAAAGGTCTTCAAAACTAGTGGCTATGAGTTAATTGTTGAAAGAATTGAAGAGGAGATTCAATGGTTAGATGAGCAGATCCAGTCGTATGATTTCCAAGACCCTAAAAAGTTTTTGGAAATCCTTCCTCCATCGAAACAAGAAATAACAGACTTGCCTATAGATGTTTACATTGACAATGTGTAGCTGGAAGTATGTCTTGCAGAATTGGGGCAGCCAACAGAGTCTGGCTTCTGTGATCCTATTGCGGCATATATGGACATGTTTTTCAGTTTGATTGATAGATTAGATTGTCTTGTACGTGACCACAGGCATTACATGCACGAAGGGCTGCCAGCAATCACATTTGTGTCTTGGCGGAAGCATTCTCAAGCGGCATCATTTTCAGGTTTACTTGAATGGCTAATCTGGCATTTCAGTATTACCTGATCTATTGTTGGGTAGAATTTGTAAATAAATAAGCAGCCATAAGGGCAGCATCTTGTTTTAGTTTGCTTGAAGATTGTTTGAGTTAGGTTTCAGTTTGAAAATTAAGTCAAGGGTTGTGTCGATTTTTTCAAATAATGACTCCATTGCCCAATGGGTGGAGGCACTGTCTGCTCTCCCAAAGTTTTGCGGTTCTTGGCACCTCCACGGAGCGGCAGCTGCCATCCCAAGTGGAGCCGATGTTAGACTCCATCTTGTATGTTAAATGTGAGATTGATTCTTCTTCAAAACCCTGTTTTGAAGAAGAAATCAGTAATATGTAATTTGTCATGATGTTCTATAGCTCTACAGTTCTTCAAATGGTAGCAGTTTTCCAGACAATGCCACTGTCAGTGTGCCTGAGGAGTTTTTTAAAATAGGCCGGGATTGGAAGTGGATTCTGAAAGTGGTTTTGGTTCCTTAGAATCCAAGCTCCTACCAGAGCAAGCCAGCTATTCACATGAATCATGAAGCCAAAGTTGCCATGCCTTCTACCAAGTCAATGAAGAGTAGTTCAGATTTGCCTTTGCCAGGAAAGGAGAGAGAACCTGCAAATAGAAATACCATTAAAATGTTGGAGGCTGCAGTGTAAGGGTTGACAAGTCTCTACTCATTGGTGAATGAAATGGAACCAATATGTATTCTGAACCATGTCTTTGTTCTAAAAGAGTACCTGAGGGATTGTGTACTAAACAACCTCAAGAGAAGGTTGATTATAATTTTAAAAAGATTGATAGGGACCTTCATGCGGCCTTCTGTTCTGGAGTTATTGTTTCACCGTCACATGAATATAGTTCATCTGGTAAGTATGGATTTAACTCAGGGTATGCGGGAGGTGTTGTTGTGTGAGACATTTTCTGGACCCATACATGGTTTGCATACTTTTGAGAAACCTGTACATAACACAGGCCACTCGGATAAAGTCATTACCAACAAAGACCTTACTATTGAAACAGTCAGTAAGAGTAGTGGTGACATAGCTCTATATACATCAGTCAAATCCGGCATGAATTCTCTTATGAATGGTTAAATGAGGATTCTCTCGTTGACACACAAAACACAGAGGACCATACACACAGGAAATATAGAAATGATTTATCAATGAAGGACCCTGTTGGAGTCATAGTAAGTGAAGGTGCTGGTAGTAAAACAAACTTCCAATAGTTTGGCCAGCATAAATAGTAAGTTTGAAATGAAGAGAACTCTCACTGTTAATACAGATTTAGTTTCCTCTGATAATGCTAATCAATCTCAAGCTGAGAGAAATAGGCATTCAGTAAGGTCTCCTCATAGGAGAAGGTCATCTTCTCCAACAAGACAAGTTCAAATTGGGAGAACAGGATCACGTCGATCTAACTCTGTAGTGATTAAAACTCTGTAGTGATTAAAAGTATAAGCTATTTTCAAGATTTGCCTATCAAAGACACGGGTTCATTTAAGGAATTGAGAAGCAGTGACAGTGATGATGCTGAGAGCGATAATATTCACAACAATATATCAGGGTCTGCTCAAAAGCCTGAGCACACTCGAAGATTGAGTGTCCAGGATGCCATACATCTCTTTGAAAAGAAGCAAAATGAGATGAAACAGTGTGGAGGTGAGGGAATTAGAAAATTTGGAAGCACTGCAAAGGTATCTACGACTGTACAAGTTCATATATTTCTTCAGGCAGAATCGACCCAAGATTTTAGAAATGGCGTCCATCCCACGCATTAACTCGGTACCCAAACTTGGCTTAGGATGTACGGGGTTTTCATTTGTCTATGACACCCCTGTTGCCGAGGAAGATGGAATCTCTTTGGTTCATCATGCTTTCAAAAGAGGCATCATGTTTTTTTTTTTTGACAGTGCAGAAATGTATGGGCCTTTCACAAATGAAGTCCAAGTTGGCAAGGCTTTGAACGGTTTCCCCATGAGAAAGTTCAGCTAGCCACTAAGTTTGGCAATGTTGTTTTTCGTGTTAAAAGCTCAGCAGAGTATGTACGCAAAGCTTGTGAAGACAACCTGAAACGCCTTGTTGTGGATTATATTGTTCTTTACTACCAACACCGTGTGGATACTACACTCCCAATAGAAGAAACTGTGGGAGAACTCGTCTAAGCCTGTGAAAGAGCCTTTTGTTTGTGATATATGGAAAGAGTTGCTGCTATCATTTCCAGGTTCTGTTTCTGCAGATGAAGATAGGCAACGCATATTTGTTTCTGACACTAATCATCATCGAATCATCGTGGCAAATGCAAATGGAAGCGTTTTAGATTGTATTGGTTCCTCTCCAGGGTTTGAGGATGGGCCATTTGAGACAGCGCAAGCAGATAAGAGCATTCAACGAAATACAATTGGCATAATATGCACAGTTGTGAAATTGTTAAAGATTTCAAACAGAAAGCGAAGGTGAAAAGTAAAGACCCCAAACAAACACAAAATATCAAACATAGGCAGAAGAATAGGATTCAATTTCCTATTTATGACTTCAGATTTCCTTATTTGAATGGCCAACGCATTTCCAGAGATTTGGGGCGCAGTTATAAAATCCAGAATGTGCAAAGTGGCATACAGATTCGACTGCTTATGTTTATTTTCAGTAATTGGGAGTGACACCTGTAATGCCACCGCTTCATCAGTTTTCAACAGTTCGAGTAGAAGAAGGAGCGCATTTTTATTTTCAGAAGAGCTAATTGTTTTCTGTTAGTTTATTTATTAATAATGATAAAAACAAATTCCTGGTCTTGGGGTCGATTTGTTTTCCCCCAGTTGTGTTTATTTCATATATTAAAAACAAAATCATTTGTAAGAGGGAGAGAGGGGGAGAGTTCTGAGTGCTGAGAGCTGGTGGAGAAAAAGAGAGCTTTTATAGTACAGTCATTGATAGAGGTTTTTAATGAAATTACACAGCTCTGACTTCTGAGATTCCTGTGGTATGAAAGTTAGCATAAGTTTTTCTTCTGTAATCTGTTATGTTTCATTTCACTTCATAATCATTTCTGAGTGAACAAATGAAGTGTTTAGGTAGAATTCATAGTATTATATGCTCTGCCTATAAGTTTGTTCATGTTCAATGTTTTCTACTGTTTAAGGAGGATTCAAAGGTATTGTTTGCCCTCCTTAGCTCCTCACCAGTCTTGCCATCCCATTTAATCTCAATTTGATGTTAATTTTCTTTCCTACCTTGCCTCAGTCGATAATCTGTGTTATTCATTATATTTCTCTGCTCAAACTGTGACTTTGCCCATGCAGCCCAGAAAAACCCCATCATTTTATTAAAAACCCTTTGATCAGTTTACTAGCCTAAAATCAGTGTTACCCTATTGGTCATCTCATTTATTGAAGATTTTACGAGATAGACCGGAGAGAACCTTCTCCTGCTCCGTAGGGCTAGCTACGAGGCTAAATGGTTTGATGTTGCCTTGAGGTCTGCCTTTCTTAGCCTGAGGTGAAATTTCAAGCGCTATGTTAGCGCTTGAAATTTCACCTCAGGCTGAGACAGGTAAACCTCAAGGCTACATCAAACCATTTAGCCTCGTAGTTAGCCCTACGGGGCAGGAGAAGGCTCTCTCCGGTCTATCTCGTAAAATCTCCAATAGATGAGAAGACCAATAAGGTAACACTGATATTAGGCTAATAAACTGATCAGAAAGATTTATTTTGGGGTTTTTGGGTTTTTGGTGGCAAATTGAGGAGAGGGCAATTTTGGGTGCGGGGATGGGACACAGTTTCTGCAGGGGGTTCCTTGGGGCGAGGTAGGAGATAGTGTTGATGCCTTTAACTGAAGTGGATGGTTAGGAATGAAAGAAAGATAGATAAAGAGAGCAAACAATAACTTTGAATTCTCTTTAAACAGTAGAAAACATTGAAATTAAACAAACTTAAAAGCAGAGCATGGCAAGCATGAATTCTTACTTTAACACTTCATTTGTTTAATGTGCAGAAGTAAAGAAAGGAAATGAATTGCATAACAAAGCTTACAAGAACATTGATAAACACACCATCAACACATGAGTCCACAAGGATCCCAAAGATGACTGCAAAACCCTAGTCTTCCTTAGCCAAAAATTGCAGAGATACAATGAAATAATACAATGATAGCTTCTCCCTCAAGAGTCCAACCATGAAAATGAGTAAGAGAAGGAATAATATAGAAGATATAACTCCTTTCCCCACCTCTAGGGGTCGAGCTCAGCTTCCTAGGAGTTGTTTCAACTAATTCTCAACTAATCACTAGATAATAGGCAGTCAAAACAACTTGCCTCTAAAACTTAGGAAACCTATCCATGCATTAAATATTTACCATTTACATCAAGGAAACTTCTAGAAGTGTTCAAGGAGAGTAAAAGTATCTAAGTGCCATGAAAATTACACAAAAAATCATCATTTACATGCCTCAAAAGTCAACCAAGGTGAAAACAAGTGTTTTGCTGGCCGAACTGGTCAAAACAGTGAAATTTCCCTGAGTGGTCGCGCCCCTCACTTTGATTGGTCGCACGCATTGACAGCTCTGTTTGAGGGCCTTCCCGGTGTCCAAATCAGGTGAAAGATAGCTCATTGGAAAGGTCTGTGAGTATAATTTCCAACCCCACGGGAATTTCGGAATTTGGAGTTGATTTGACCCCTCAAAAGTCATTTCTCCCAAGGCAGCTTTCTGCAACTCAAAAAAGGGGCAGAAAGTCAAAATTTGCATGTATTTTGAGCTTTTGGGAGCCCAAATCCTCATAAAA
>APFE031401811.1:1899-37106 GCA_000404065.3 Pinus taeda | reverse complement strand
AGGTGAAGATTAACTGTACCAGATAAAAATTTAGAAGAAACACCTTTACAATCATCCCTCTGGCTTACTGAACACTCATTGACTTTCAAACACATAACCTTGTAACATTTTTGACCAAAACCCTAGACCTAGGAAATTGACCTCAAGAGAAGACAAGACAAGATTGAAAGATCTTAAATGACTGAAATGACTTGAACTAGCAATGCCAAGAGAGGTATAAACACATCAGCTCCTCCATCATGGTTATGGCATGCCTAACGGGATGCAAAAATTGACACTGATGAGACACCTACCTATGCAAAATGCAAAGAGTTTTGATCGTTGATGGAGGGCTCAAGACCGACTCTAACAGTGTCTATACCTCTTAAGTTTGTATGCAACCCAGGTTGATAATTAAAGTTGGTAGCCTTGGGAGTTGCAACATTCTTGTTGCAATACTGAGGCTCATCACTTTGAAGAAAAGAAATTGAAGGACATGATTGATGGAATACGTTGTTAATTTGAGATGACCCCCTTACAAGTTTTCAAGAACATTATACATAAAGGAAGGAACTACTAATGAAACTAACCTACCAATGACATTTTTCAAAGCAATAATAATTTCTATGATTCATAATTGCAACACTTGAAGCTTACCCCATTCAATAAAGTATGATCTACATCAAAAGAAGATCTCTGCAAGGAAGGAAAAGTGACCCACATACCTTGTTTTATGGATAAAATATTACAATAGATCCTATATACATTTCTCTAAGGCTTTCTATAATACTTTTTGGTTCACTCACATTATAACTACAATGGCATCATTTGATTATATAACACAATGGCATCATTTATATATAGTTAAGATGGTATCGCATCATTTGGGTCTCATAGGATTATATAGTGTCTCATGCTTACCTTCAATGAATCCCATTTCTATAGAATCTCACACCATTAGATCTATCACAATGTGGTTTGTATTGTCCCATGGCTCATTATTACAATGGTTCGTTTTGTCTCTGTGGCTCTTTTATATTCACATATCCTCCCTATAGATTGAATTTCTTCCATGTGGTTCATGAAATTTTTCTATGGCTTATACATACGACTCTATGGATCCTTGTTTGACTCATGTGGCTCACATCTATTTGACTTGAACTTGGAGGAATGAGAGAGATCTACATAACAGTAATGACAAAAACCAATGTTGCATAAAAATTACTTTGTTGATAGCACGAAACAATGACATTGTTTATAGGAAGATAATGAACTTGGTTGGAAATCAAACAATGTTCCATATGATAGTGATAAAGTAACCATGATGGCATGAATGTGATCTATGTGATTGAAATTTAGAGACAATGACAGTAACTTTATTGCATAACAATGATATGGTAGATATAAGAGTGATCTAAAAAAAATGAAGAACATTATATGATAAAGATGGATGGATGATTTACTATTGGATAATAATAGGATAACACACATTATGGCAAGTGATGTGATGACTATGATGTATCTATCTAAGCTAGATCAAAAGATGGAAGTTCACCTGCCTTAACTACTAGACAATAAGAAAATAAGTGTGCGTATCAGATTCTTTATTAATAAAAATCCATAGCATAAAGTATTGAAGGAAGAGTCATAAAACATGTCTTGGTTAGAATGAAATGTTGGGACTCTTCCATATTGCTAAAGAGCATGATAGAGGGGCCGAAAATATGTTGATGTTGATCAACATCTGATATGGAATCTTGTATAACATAAAAAAGAAGAGTAATAAAAATTTCAGAGGGAGCTAGTAGCATGAAATGGCCTAAAGGATCTTACAATTTGCAGTATGAAAATATAATATGAAAAAGGAATATTTACCTCATAGGAAGCAAGCAACAATTTTTGACATTGATTTGACAACTCTAATATTTTTTTTATTGGGATTTGTTATGGCTCCCTAGAAAAGTATGTACAGAGGTTGGAAAGGTAGTAGTCAAGTTAACTTGTTTTATGATACTATACTGGGAGTTGCTTGATTTAATTTACGAAGCACATGGATTGAGTAGACATAATTGATGATGGCTTGAAAAAGTATGAAGGCAGAATTAATAACTGGAAAAATGATATGACTTTTTGTAGGGTATCAGACAAAACTTTGTTATGAAGATAAAAGGCATGTGCTATTAGTTGTGAGGAAGCTTAGCTCCTTGAAGATGATATATGGACCATTTAATGAAAAATGATTGTAAAAAAAGGGTCAAAGTTTGATATGTTGTGATGCTATTAGGAACCAAGAAACCCTGTCATGAAGATAAAGTGTGAACAAATTTGGCCCCGTAAAATGTTTGACATCCAGGAAGGTTGAAGCTCTAGTATGATGTAATGTGAGAAAGGAGCCCCCTGCAACTACAACTATATCTCCATGGGAGAAAAATTAGCTAATGCATTGGTGAAGTATGAGACTAGGTAAGGAATGTGGTTATGTATCCCTGATTGAGAGGGAGTAAGGAACTCCTCCCTAGTTGATAGGGAGTAATGATGGACATTGTATTCTCCATGTGTCATGCACTAGTCTAGGACTAATTATCATAAGTCTAGTGAAGGAAATGGTATGGAGAAGGGAGTATTGGATAAGCATCTGGGTTTGATACTCCTTGAATATTTGGAATCCAAGATAGGTAGTAGTGTCATTGACTGATACTCTTTGAGGATAGGACAAGGTATCCAAGATAAGTAGAAGAGGACCAATATTTTTTTAAGATTGGGAATCAAAGATAAGAATGGTCCTATAAGAACATACTTGGTGAACATCTGGATGGGGTATGTGCCTTGAGAGGCTATGGTGACGGTGTCCAAATATATGCCTCCCAACATTGTGCTCTAATTTAGTGGATATTTATAGCTTGTTAGTCAAGGCCTTGGTATTGTGCATATTTCCAATGTTTTTTATGATCTTGATGCACAAAGATGGCTTATCAATAAGACTCTTATGAGAATATTTCAATTTGAGAGTACCCTTGTATTGGTTATGTAATTATGAATACCTCCCTAGTTAAGAAGGAGTGTTGGAAAATGTAACTAGGTTTGGTCTTCATAATTATCATTTGTGTCACTATATATTTCTTGTAAAATCAAAAGAAGAAAAATAAATTTTATTTTTTAATCATGGGTTTCAAGCTTAATTCAAATTGTTATTTAGGTCAAGCATGTTCTTCATGCTTCTAGGATTTATTGAGTCAAAAATATATTTATATTGAGTAAATCTATTGGACTAGAATCAAGTCCCATTTGGATTTTCAAAGAAGAAACAATTTATTTATTACGGTTGTAATTTTAGTAAAAACCACCTCAGGATGCCAAGTCGGTTCTACCTATCAAGTTGGTCCTGCCCAAGGAAGAAAAATTTGTTCAAAGCCCTTCTTAAATATATAAATAAAGGATAAGTTAGACTCATTTGGACACAATATTTTTGCATGATTGGTTCTAAAATATAGCATAGATGAATAACAAATAAGGGAGGCTGAACTCTGAAATTCAAAGGTGTAAATAATATTTTCTTGAGCTCAGATTTGTGGAAGTTCTGCCTTGATAAATCTCTTGTTGAAGGTTCATTCTTCATGTTGTACATATTGCTAGCCTTTTAGTTGTTGATGACTTTGAAGGAGAGTTGGACTTGGCATCTTGAGGGTTGAAGTTTTTGTCATGGTCATGGGTCTTGGATATCTCACTTTGATTTGATTCTATAAGAATGTAAATTTTATGGGTTCTCCCCCTTGTGGGGTTTTCGCCCTGCCTTGGAGCCTATATATTGGGTTATTTTTTCTTGTGATATTCATGTTATGTATGTTTGGAAATTTTCAAAGAAGAAAAACATAATAAACATTAATAAGAAGCCAACGAAATTCACAAGCAACTATCAAAGAAGAGAAATCTACCTTAATATGCAGACAAATTGATTTCTCAACAAGTATTACAAAGGGAAAAGGAACTAGAGAAGATAGATTTTATTTGAAGAATAAAGACTCAAATTCCATAGAAGAAAAAGAACGAGAATAATTGAATAACCACACACTCCATTTTTGAGGAGATTAGTTCAGGAAAGAAGGAAGCTAGAGAGGTATAGTCCATCTGATTTGAGTTCAAATTTTTCTTTATCTATTATTTATGATGATCCCGTAATTATTAGGGAATCATGAGATTCATAGGATGGAAAACTATGCAGGAAGGCCATGGTTGAAGAAATGACAACTTTGGAAAAAAACGAGGTTTGGGATCTAGTAGAGTTGTCGAATGGAAGAAAACCCATTTGAAGCAAATGGGTATTTAAGAAGAGGATGAATGTAGAAGGAAAATTGGAGAAATATAAAGCTTGATTAGTAGGAAAAGGTTACTCCCAAGTGCCGATAATTGATTTTGGTGATATTTTTTCTCTTGTTTCCAATTTAGCTTTTATTAGATTAATTTTAAATATTGTTGTTTCTTTTGATTTTGAGTTAGAACATATAGATGCGAAGACAACATTCCTACATGGGAATCTAGAAGGAGAGATCTACATGAAACAACTACAACAATTTGTGGCGAAGGGTAAGAAAGAATTGATGTGTAGGTTAAATAAATCTTTGTATGGGTTAAAGCAATCACTAAGGATGTGGTATAAAAAATTTAATACATATATATAGGGATTTGAATTCACAAGGTGCAAAGTGGACCACTATGTATATTATAAATTGCTTGGTGATCATGTTATTTATTTGGTTTTGTATGTGGATGATATGTTGTTGATTGGAAATGACCCAAGAAAATATCTAGGATGTGAAGACCCAATTGTCCTCTAAATTTGACATGAAGGATCTTGGTGCTGAAAACTTCATTTTGGGCATGGAAATTAAATGCGATCATGAAAAGAGGAAGCTCTAGTTAAACTGAAGGAAGCATGTTGAGACACTATTGCAGAAGTTTAATATGTAGTATAGTAAACCAATGAAGGTTCCTATTCCTGTAGGTGTAAATTTATTTGCAGAACAAGGTCCCAAGACCAAGGAAGATGAAGAGGATATATCCTATGTTCCATAAGCAAGTTTCATTGGTAGTTTGATGTATACAATGGTATGTACCAGACTAGATATTGCACCTATAGTGGGAGTATTGAGTAGGTTTATGTCAAAAGTAGGGAAGAAGCATTGGACAACAATAAAGTGGGTTTTCATGTATTTCTGTGGCACTAGTGATTATGGTTTGTGCTATCAAGGAAGTCCAATATTGCATAAAGTGTTGGATGTACGTGGATTTGTTGATGTATATTTGGTTGGAAGTATGGATCGAAGAAGGTCTACAAGTGCATATGTGTTTAACCTATTTGGAGGAGCAGTTATTTGGATGAGAAAGAGACAATCTATAGTTTCACTTTCATATACAGAGGTTAAATACATGGCAGCCACTCATGCAAGCAAGGAAGAGGTTTGGTTGTAGAGATTATGTTCAGGTATGGGGTTGGTACAATGAGCTATAAGGATAGATTGTGATAGACAAAGTGCAATTTTCTTGGAAAATAAATCTTCTTATCATTCGAAGACATAACACATTGATATTTAATATCACTTTATGAGGGATATGGTTGAAGACAAAAAGATGTTTCTAGTAAAGGTGGACACTTTGAAAAATTTTGTAGATGCATTAGCAAAGTCTGTGAGCACTGAGAAGTTTTATTGGTGTAGGGAAACAATGGGTGGTGTGGCCTTGGACCAATGAATGTATACTTGTATGGCTCCCTATGTACAAAGAAAAAAACAAGTGGGAGAATGTTGAGTATGTATTATATTCTGAATGGGCACAATGGGGGGATAAGGGAGTCACAAGGAGGGCGACAACCCCCCTGCTGGGGCGTTTGAAGGGGATGGTAACCCCCTTGCACAGGGTCCAGGGCAGTGCCTTGATTTTTTTATGTTGACCCAAGGATGGTTGGGTGGATCCTACGATGGGGGGCGAGCCCAAGGATGGTGGGCAAACCTATCCATGGTTTTGGGCATGATGGTTTTTCCCATGGTATTTTGTAGATCTAGTCAAGGTAACTATGGTTATGTTCTAATCCAGGGTTAATGGATTAGGTGTTTATGAATTCTTCTGCATGTATATAATGTATTGTAACATTGAAAGGAGGTTACAATGAGAAAAAAATATTTTTGTCCCAGTTTTTGGTTCTTGGAGAAAAATATCAGTGTATATTTTTTGTTTCACCATTGTATATTTTTAATTTTTTTTTTAAGAATTCGTTTCTAGGTAATTTATGTACATGGTTGTCTTGGGGTGGGGGACAGTTAGTTCATGAACAAAGTAATATGAAATCTATGAAAGCTAAGATATCCAAGGTTCAAATCCCCTTGTTTGTGACCCAATTTATGAAGAGGAGGACATGCAGTAGACCCCAAAGGTTTACTAGTAGTTACATGTCAGGCGGGCTACTAGGGTCCTCTGGGATATATATATATATATATCTATATATCTATCTATATATATATATATCTATATATATATATATAATATATATAATATATATATATATATATATATTATATATATATATATATAGTTAAAACCTTCAAATGGTTTTATCCTTATTCATATGAAAAGATGTTCCAAAATAAATGATACACACATTAGAAGCAGAAATAGATGATGCATTGAAGGAAAATTTGGAAGAAAAAAGTGTATTTTTGCGAGAAGAAGAGTTAGAATAAGAATAATAAAGATTGATATTATACTTATCCATTGCTATTTATATGGATTCCATCTTTGATCCATTAATGAAAAAGGTATTATAGACTTTATGTGAGGTTTCCTTATGTTACTTAGTGCAATGGATCGAAAAGATTGCAAATAACATAACACTCAAGCAAATTGAAACATACTCAAACATATCAACACAACAACAATTTGATAATGGAGTTCACCAGACTTCTTGGCTACCTCTCTGAGTCCTTAGCTTCCAATGTGATTGCTTTTATTAGTCTTCAAAATGCTCTTAAAGACATGAGATCAAAAACATAGACTCAAATAAGAAAAAGGATCTCACCATTGCGTTCAGCTCAAAATTTCGAGCCAAAAGAGTATAAACTTGCCCATATTTGGCATCTGTGCCCTCCAGACCCCCTGGAATGTGCAGAACCACCTCTGCTTTCTACAAAAGCAATTTTCACTGATAAAAAGTACCCTTTGTGCTGTGGAAACCACCTTGGTCCATGCGCCCTAGATTTGGCGGGTTTGGCTCTGCAACAAGCTAACAAAAGTTTAGTTCGGCTCTGTTTCAAGTCTAAACATATGGTATGTTGGTTATCCCAAAGGTGTGAAGGCGTTGTTATATAATGTTGGAGGTCGGTGGGTCAAAACCCGCGCCTAACACTTCGATGTTTTGATATGGATTGATATTCATATATAGCAACATATATCCGTATGAAACTTTGGTGGCATATATCTCTGCACTCTATTGGCTTATACATTGAACACATGGCTATATATATCATATATGGTTGTGTGGTGCAGTGGATTTGGGATAATTCTTGAAACAAAATAAGGGGTCCGATGGCTGTGGGGTTGACCCTGGCTGTCGGCCCTTTTTTTCGGTGCCTCTTAATCCGCAACCATAAATACGACATCATCCACAATCCTAACAAGATTCACTGTAGCCCATTTGGTGTGGCCACTCCAACGAAAATTTAGTCTTTTGGGAGGTCATTAGTTCGATCCTCCCTGATCCCCAAAATTTTGGAAAATAGGTGATATTGGACAAAATTTGGGCTGCCATGTGTCAGCACCGGATTGGCCCATATCAATGAATCACAATTTGCCACGTCACCTCCTCTGCTGATGTCATCCAGGACCTGTGGATCCTTCCTGGGTTGACATGTGTCCTTACTGACTTAGGCTTTGACTTGGTTGACCATTGACCTTTGACTTTTTGTCATTTGCCCTAATTTTCCCAAAAACGTTGACTAGTCATAACTTCTTCATCTGAACTTGGATTTATGCGTCGTTCACACCATTGGAATCGTATTGATGAGCATTTTGACTTGATCCTACTTTCAACTACATTTGAAGACTTTGATATGGAGGCAAAATTGGATCCATTTTGGATCACTTCTCCCCACTAGAAGCTTTTGGACCACCAAAAGTTGGTTTTAGCTGTTGAGTAAGTGAGGATAAAGTTCCTTCACTTTTCCAATCTTGATCCATCGTTCTTTACTTGGATTTGTACCTTTGTGTCCAACTCAAAGATACTCAACATTTTCCCATCAGAAATCCTTATCCTCTTGTCAAGAATTGTGTCCTCCTGTAGTTCATTGAGATACTTGGGCAAAAAATATTCAATAGAAGGTAGCTGAACTTTCTCTTCGGGATCTTCAATCAATGAAGGCTCATACAATCACACGTTTTAACATTTACGATGTAATAGATTTGCATATAGGCTGGTAGATCTAGGCGGAAAGCATTTTCACCAATTTTGTTATGTATTTTGAAAGGACCATATCTAATTGGTTTCAACTTCTTACCTTCCCCTTGTAGTCTTTCTTTTGTGATGTACTACTAGACTTGATCACCAACTTGAAAACTATGCTCAACTCGATGCTTGTCATGCCACTCCTTATACTTTGCTTGGCTTCTTTTCATCTGTTCTTATACTGCCTTGTGAATTTCCTGGATTTGTTCAATGAACTTGGTTGCTTTGTCCACATCGCTGTGTCCATCAACTACTATGTCTTTACCAAAGATAAAATCCAAGGGAGACTTTAGTACAAAACCCAAACAAGTCTCGAAAGGAGATCTCTTAGTAGAAGAATGTTTTGCATGGTTGTAAGCATGTTGCACATAACACAAATGCTCATCCCAAAGTTTGGGATGCTTGCTGCAATATCCTTGAACCAAGTATATCAATATCTTGTTGACCACTTATCTGACCATCTGTTTGTGGATGAAATGTTGTTCTCTTTTTTAACTTTGTGTCCATTAACTCCCATAGACTTGACCAAAATTTCCTGACAAATTGAGAATCTCGATTGGAAACAATAGAAGTGGATAACCCAAAATGAATCCATACATTTTGAAAGAACAACTTTGTAGTTTGTTTAGTTATGACTCGTTTATTACATGGTGTCAAAATACACATCTTACTGAACCTATCCACAACTAGATACAAATAATCATGACCCTTTCTGGACTTTGGCAATCCCCCAACCAAATCCATGGAAACACTTTCTCAAGGACAAGAAGGAATTGGAAGTGGAGTATAAAAGCCTAATTTTCTATTACTTGGCTTTCTTGTAGCACACATATTACATCCTTTAATATATCTAGAAATTGTCTCATTCATTCGTGGCCAATAGCAGAATCTTTGCAATTGTGCAATTGTTTTGCCTACACCAAAATGACATGATATGAGAGAAGTATGTGCTTCTCGAATTATATTAACTCTTTCGGTTTGTGGAATGCATAACTTTTCCAAATGATATAAGAGTTTGTATTTTATGAAATAATCCAGTTGTTCTACCTGCTTACCATGACTTAAAGTTGCATATACATCCTTAAAATCTATGTCTTGAGCAGATTGTTCAATGTAACTTTATTAAATTATTGAATTATGCTTTAGTATTGTGGATGCATTTATAATTGGTCTTGACAACATGTCTGCAACCTTATTATGTATGCCCTTATTATATCTGATGACAAGATGAAATTGCTGTAGAAAACCCATCCATCGATAGTGTCTTGATTGTTGCAATTTAGTTTGTGAGTGTAAGTATTGTAGTGGTTGATGATATGTGTGTATGATTGTTTCCTTACCCATTATGTAATGTTTCCACTTTTTAACACTCTAAACTAATGCATATAATTCCTTATCATATGTAGGATAGTTAACTACTGCTGATGTGAATGTCTCAGAATGAAAGCATGTAGGCTTTTTGTGTTACATCAACACTGCCCCCATGGCATATTCACTTGGATTTGTCTCGATCTCAAATGGATGTTGAAGATCTGGCAGTGCTAGTACTGGCGCTGTACTAATCCTTTCTTTCAATGTGTTGAAGGCTTTTTGCTGTTTGCCTCCCACTGAAACACATGTTTCACACTTGTCAAAGCATGTAAAGGAGCTGTAATCAAAGAAAAGTTAGCAATAAACTTTCTCCAATATTGTGTTGCCCCTAAGAAACATCTAACTACTGTAGTAGTATTGGGCTTAGGACAATTTACAATGACTTTGACCTTAGAGGGATCTATCTTCAATTCACCACCCGTACAATATAACCCAAATAATTCAAAGTTGTCCTGCCAAATTCACATTTTGACAGTTTTACATAAATATTTTCTCTTTTCAAAATGTCTAAAACCTACTTTACATGCTTTACATGTTCATTGCATGTTCCACTGAAAACAAGAATATCATCTAAATAGACTATTACAAAATCATCAATGAATGGCCTAAATACATCATTCATGACTCACATGAATGTAGCTGGAGTGTTAGTTAAGCCAAAAGGCATAACCATCCATTCATAGAGTCCTTGCTTTGTTTTGAAAGCAGTCTTCCATGCATCCTATTTTGCAACTCTGATCTGATGGTAGCCGCTTCATAAGTCCAATTTAGAGAAGTAAACTGCATCTTTTAACTGATCTAACAAATCATTAATACGAGGAAGAGGATAACGATTCTTTATTGTGATTTTATTTAATGCTCTAAAATCAATGCACATTATCCACGAACTATCTTTATTTTGCACTAACACAATAGGTGACCCGCACGCTGATGTGCTTGGTTGAATAAACCCTTGATTGAGCAACTCCTGTACCTGTTTCTTTATCTTTGCGTTCTCTAGCACTGATAACCTTCACATTCCAATGTTAGGTAGTGGAGCATTTTGCTAAAAATAAATCTCATGTTCTATCTCTTGCTTGGGTGGAAGCCCTTTAGGCTCTTGAAACAAAATATCATAATCAGGAACAAATTTAACTAGATCTGCTTTCTATTTAGGATTACAGCCTTGGAAAGCATCAGATTTATCAATATCCTTTGCTTTTACAATCATAAGTAAAAATTGTTTACTTGAATTTACAATTCTTTTCATCTGTCCTAAATTTATGAGAGAGACGTTATCTTTGAGTTTATGAGCTCTTACAATATATTCAATTCCATCCTTAGAGAGTTGATACTTATTTTCAGTTCAATAGAAGATAGCATTCCTATCATACAAGTATGCACTTCCTAATACAATTCCACATATGTCCAATGGGACTATGTCTAACTCAACCTCATCTACAAACTTTGACCCAATAGAAAAACGAAGTTACATTGTTTTGTAAATTGTAGCTCAGTTTTATCACACACCCAACCTAATGGATATGGCTTTTTATGAGGTTTTGTTTCTAGACCAAACTTCTTTACAATTGCTTCAGAAATCAAATTAACTTGTGAACCACTATCAAATAAAGTATCAACTTTAGTATGCTTGGAAATGACTCTAATGTGAAATAACTCATTTCTTTTCCTCTCATCATTATCATTATCAATAGAATGCAAAGAAGTGTTTGTAGATGATTTAGAATCTTTACCTTTTATACCTGTAGCTATAACCATTGTCTCGTCACCTGAATCTGATCCCAAGTCCTTTTGAATAGTAACAATATTCTTCCACTTCTTACTCCCAAACTTCTTAGGCTTCAATTCTAGAAGCAATGACCAATAATGTGCCTCATCATGGCCTTCCTTCTTACAATGAGTGCATGAAGGTTTATATTTCTTCATAGTGTTTGTTTTATTCTCCTTCCATTTAAGTTTCTTCTTGTCTTTTATTCTTTGTTTCAATAGGTTTGGATGTTTTCCCAACATCATGGGTTACATTTTTACCTCTAGCTTCTAGATGAGTTGGGACTGATACATCATCTAAGCTAGTTGGATTAAACATAAGTATAGTATGCCTCAAATAACTATAAAGACCACCTATGTATTTCAACAATGTCTCTAGTGAGTCCAATGATATGCCTAAAGTTAAAGCTCTTTTACGAAATTCCTAAGTATAACTTTGAACACTTTAACCTTTCTATTGACATAGTGTTTGCCAACTCATCATTTCTTGTTGCATATAAGCCAAAGGATAAAATTTCTTCTCAATAGCAGAAACAAATTCATTCCAAGTTGAAATGATTTTACCATGCTTTTTGAGATTTGCTTGTGTCTTGCCTTCCCACCATACAAGTGCGGTTCCTCCAAGTTGAAGGCTAGAAGGCTAGATCTTCTTCCTTTCTGAAACAACTTTCTGCACCCTACAATACACTTCAATTTGCCTTATCCAATTATCAAGATTTTCAACATTAAGTTCTCCATCATAAATCGACAAATCAAATTTTACATATAATTTGATCAAAGAGGATTTCTTCTTTTTCTTCTTAGAAGGACTAGATTTATGAAAGGAAGATGATGATGATGCCGATGATGGTGATGATGGAGGAGATGGTGGAGTAAGAATTTCTCCCTTTCCCTTATATTCTTGTTCTTTAGGTGATGAAGTGCCTTCTTCTTTGTTCTTATTAAACTCATGATACATCTCTTCCACCATTGCACGTATCATCATGAATCTATCCAGAAATTGAGATTCTGATCCGAGTGGGGTTTCATCCGTCATCCTTCTTTGTGAAAAAGCCCTTCCGATCTCTAGATTTTCCTCAACAAGTTCACCTTCAACTTGTTCGAGCCTTAACCTAGTAAGCATTCAAATCTTCACACAATCTTGTCAGACCTTAAAAACCTTGCTGCTCTGATACCACTTGATCCATTAATGAAAAAGGTATTATAGACTTTATGTGAAGTTTTCTTATGTTACTTAATGCAATGGATGATAAATATTGCAAATAACATAAACACATAAGAAATTTGAAACATAATCAAACATATCAACACAACAACAATTTGATAATAAAGTTCACCAGACTTCCTGGCTACCTCTTCAGGTCCTTGGCTTCTAGTGTGACTGATTTAATTAGTCTTCAAAATGCTTTTACAGACTTGAGCTCAAAAATAGAGACTCAAATGAGAAAAAGGATCTCACCATTGCGTTCAGCTTGAAATTTCGAGTCAAATGAGTATAAACTTGCCCATATTTGGCCCCTATAAACCTCCAGATCCCCTAGAATGTGCAAAACCACCTCTGCCTTCTGCAAAACTACTTTTCGCTAACAAAAACCACCCTTTGTGCTGTGGAAACCTCCTCGGTCCGCATGCCTTGGATTTGGTGGGTTCGGCTCTGCAACAGGTTAACAAAAGTTTGGTTCGGCTCTATTTCAAGTTCGAACACATGGTATGTTGGTTAGCCCAAAGGTGTGAGTGCGTTGGTATATAATGTTGGAGGTTGCCGGGTCGAAATCCCCGACTGACTCTCTGACATTTTGATATGGATTAATATTCATATATAGCAACATATATCCACATGAAACTTTGGTGGAATATATCTTTGTGCTCCGTTGGCTTTTACATTGAACATATGGTTATATATATCATATATGGTTGTGTGTTGTGGTGGATGTGAGATAATTCTTGAAACAAAATAAGGGTTTCGACAGCCGTGGGTTGACCTCGACCCTCGGCCCTTTTTTCCGGTGCCTCTCAATCCGCAACCATAAATACAATATAGCTCCTCCAGGGAAAACTCAGTCTTCCAGGAGGTCAGTGGTTTGATCCTCCCTGATCCCCAAAATTTTGGAAAATAGGTGATATTGGGCAAAATCTGGGCTACCACGTGTTAGCATCGGATTGGCCCATATCAACCAATCACAATTTTCCACGTCACCTCCTTTGCTGACGTCATCCAGGACCCGTGGCTCATTCCCAGGTTGACACGTGTCCTTGTTGACGTAGGCTTTGACCTAGTTGACGTTGACTGTTGACCTTTGACTTTTTGTCATTTGCCCTAATTTTCCCAAAAACTTTGACTAGTCATAACTTCTTCATCCAAACTCAGAGTTACGCACCATTCACACCATTGGAATCATATCGACGAGCACTTCGACTTGACCCTACTTTCAACTACATTTGAAGACTTTGATCTTGAGGCAAAACTGGATCCATTTTGGATCAATCTTCTTGAAACATTTATACGCCAAATTAACGTCTTAACCACAACAATTACAATGCTTCTCAATCTTCTTGCCTGTTGATTTAATTCCCTTATCAACAATGGAAGGAGGACTAAGCTGAGAGACTTTTGAGAGTCTAGGTTGGCTTATTGTTGCAAGGATGTTACTCATGCATATTCATGGGCTTACCCTTCTATTTTTCCAATACGACTTTGTTAAATATACCTATTTTTCTAATCATTCAAAGAAGGAAGAGCTTATATTTCTATGTAATCAAAGAATTATTAAAAAAATTCAAAAACAGGTAGTTTGTTAGTTGCCCCTTAACTAATATGAGCTTAATTGGTGGAGTGAAAAATATTTACAAAAATATAATATGTACTGCCTAAATTACAAAGAATGGCATATATTAGTTGATCATCTATCTTGATTATTTTACATTTAAAATTTTCATTGCATTAGAAATCACTAAGATTTAGAGTAATCAATTGACTATCGAGTCGATGGGAATGAATTTCACTGTGATTACCAAATACAGTTTCCAAATTTTTCAACACTAGATCTAGGATGTCCATTCCTTAAAGGTGAAATTCAAAATCACTTGAAATAGACATTTTTATTAATCTACATGATTCATTATTTTTACTATTATTTGGATTTATTTCATGCATTAAGGGAATCAATTTATATTGTCAAGGTAGTTTGGTAAAGCCCCCTACTTTATTGTATATCTTCCATATGAGATTTCCATGAGAATTAGTTTGCATTATAAGTTGGGGATCACTTGGACTAGTAATATTAAAATTTATAGGTAAGAGTACTTCAAAAGAAAAAGATTACTCTCTAGATAGAAAACTCTTGAAAATATAGGTACTTTGACAAAAACAATAACACTAAAAATGAAGTTGGGATATCAAAGTTGTGTCCTTTTTGAAAAAATGATAGAAAGAAACCAACCAAGTTGTCACTTGGTAAGTGGATGTTGACTAATGTGGTGATAAGTGCACAAAGGGGTTGCAAAATAAACAAATTTCCCTCCTCCTCTGAATTTCCCTATAATTTCAACTTTACAAATAAGTTCTTTTTAAAATATATATGAATCAATTTTATAAAATAAGTGAGAGCCATTTTAATTTTTTTTTTGTAAGCACTTTGCATTGTGCCAAATGAGGATTACATAAGAAAAAAAAGTTTCAATTATCAGTATGCCCAAAGGGAAGTCAAACAAGTAACATAAGCTCAGAGTCTTGAGGTTGCTAAGATCTAGCCTAACTAGAGCATCTTGTAAATATAAATTTATAAAAATAGGTTGGTTGTGCTAGTCCTTAACATACTTCAACAAGAAAAGACATAAAAGACTATAGTGATGCAAGCAAAAAACAATGATTCATAATAACATTTGGGTACAATATCCAGGGATCTGTTCTGGCTAGTCACTACCCTGATATGAGGAGAAGAATATGTTGGCTAATATACTAGCTAGAATGTGTTGGGTCATGGAAAAGGTATGTTTTTCCTCTTCATTTACTTTATTAATCATATGGTTTTCATGAATTTTCTCTCGTCTTGAACATATTCTTGAAGAAAGACTGTGAAAAAGGAATAAAGAACATTGTTGAGCAAGTTACATGCTTTTAGCATTAAAAGCCTAAGTTTTCTCTTGTTTATGTGCAGGATTCTGGATTAGACAACTGTTATTCATTTGGATAAAACAAAAATGACAAGAAAGGAAGATGCTGTTATTCCAACTTCACCGGCCAGGGTAAAGACAAGAGGAAAAACACAAAATTGATGAGGAAAATCCGATTATTCAACCAAGCAATACCGAGGATCTTCTAATCGTCAGGATAGGCTTTGATTTTGCTAGCATTTCATAGAGAATATTTAACGTTAGTAGATGAAAAAGGACTGTAACTTTTGTAATCATTGTTAATTTCTAGCAAGACCGTGAATGTAGATTTAACCTTAAGGGTTGTAGTGATTTTGTAATTTCTTTTTAACAGTTAATGAAAAACTTGGAGTTTCACATTAAATCTATGTATTGAGCTTCTATAATAGTTCCTTCTAGAGGCTTTGGGCCCGGTTGCTAGAAGATCTACTACTCATTTGTATTATGTTAATTTCTTTTTACTCTCAAGATTTATATTGTTGTTCCTTCTACAGGTTGAGATAGATTAATTTTTACATCTCGGTTAATGTCATTTTTATAATTCACAGTGAAGTAAATCTTGTATTTGATTTTTGTTTTCTCTCCATATATTCTTTCTACAATTACTTCTAGCTTTGGATGCTCCTTGCGATTAGCATGATTTGAGTAGTTTCCTTTAATACGTGTGGATTCAATTATTTAGTTTGATTTCCTTCTGGAATTTAGAATATTAGATTGATATCTTTGTTTGAAAATAGTTCATAATTTATTTATATTTCCAATTTTGAACCATAGAATAATTTATGTTTTTCGTTTGAATTTCTAGAGTCAATGAGTTGTTGAACAATTGCTTATTTATGCAAAGATTAGTTAGCATTTAGGATTAATTACCTACATCCCAATCTCTGATTGTTATCGCACAGAAAATGCTCACAACCTTGAAATAGAAAGATGAATCCCAAGTTGACATATTAGTGTAGGATTAAGATTGATTTATAAATTCATCTTAGTGCACCAAAATTTTGGCGCCGTTGCCGGGGAGGTTGTTAGGATAATAGCTAATTTGTATCTATGAAGAGAATTGGGTATTGAAAACGGGAGGTAAGAACTTGCATACGCAACAAGAAAAAAAGATTTTTCCTAGTGTTTGCTCTCAGTAGATATGCAGAGGTTGTGTAGGTATGAATGACTAGGAGAAGAAAGACACCAATAGATTAGAAATCAGTACCAAAATCCACCAAAGCCTAGGGATCAATGACCCTTGGGAGACCGACCTTTATAGATGAAATCCTTTGGAGAGATGAATCTCAGGCCTTAGTAGGACACCATAAAGTATATGGAAAGGGCTCTACTTTGGTCCCTCAAGTAGCAGAATCACCAAATGCAACTGACGCCGAGATCCATAGCAAAACCGAAGGACCTAAGCAGAGTTTTCAAAATATAAATAATCTACACTCTAGTCTTTCACAAGAGGGAAAGTCGTGTAATTTGAAAGAAGGAGAGGAAGAGACTAGTGGAGCTTCCAAAGAAGACCCACAACCATCTGAATTAGGATCTCCTGTGACCTAAGCTGAACAAGAAGTACCTAATATCCTAGATTTGAGCAGTGCAGTAAAGCCCATTCGAATATTTAATACTCCATCCACCCAGATAACACCTCCTAACCAATAAATCAATGAAGATTATTGGAAAACCTTTGATCAAATGGAAAACCAACCACCTCAAGGTCAAACCTCGATGTTGGAATACCCTATCGTCGACCTCGTAGCCAATGCCTTGATGAAGGCTATTCCTTCACAAAATATCCCAAATTTTCACTTGATGACCTCAGAGGATCTGTGTGCTTTTCTATTTGAATTTGATGACATGTGTAGAGGATATGACTACACCACTGATCCTTAGAAATTGAAGTTGTTCCCATCGATCTTAAAGGCAGCAACTTTGCGATGGTTTATGGGTTTGGGTGGAAGTACCATTAATTCCTGGGATGAAATGAAGAACACGTTTCTCACCAAGTACTAGGACTATTTTAGGAATAGGGATCTAAAGGGTGAAATATTCAAAATGTCTACAAAGGATAATGCAAATTTAGAAGAATATGTTGAATGGTTTTAGTATTATTTGCAGAGATCCCCCATGCCACATTACCAAAAGCAGCCTTGAAATCCATTTTCATAAAGGGAATGAGAGAAGAATGGGTATAAACTTTAAATCCAATGGGGAAAGGTGATATTTATCAAGAGGAATATGATGAAATTGTATGATTGTGTATTAGGTGTTCGCGGGGGCAGTACATGCATTAGACTAGGAGGGTGAAATTCCATGACTAGAGGAAGTAGACCTTCCAGCAGAGGCGTGCCGAGAACAGAGATCTAAAACCTCTTGGAAGATTTTAAGACAAATATATTGGATATGCTGAATACATAGTTAGATGTCTTACATGCGAGATAAAGACAAGTTGAGGTAGAACAAACACTAGCCATATTCTATCTAGGTTGCCGAAAGAAGCACAATCAAAGAGAATGTCCTTTTGACATGATTCATATGTGCTCTATATGCTCCAAAGGACCATGCAATGGATAAATTTCCATCACTTCTTGGATTAAAGGAATTGTTTGAAGAAGCTAAGGAAGGAACATAGCCAACATACTTAATGGCTCAATGTCGACAATGGCAAGCACGACCCTCAGGTATGCCACAAGACCCTTCTTTGTTCTTTCCTATGCAAATCAATAGAAAAATCCTAGAATAACATGTCAACCACCCTTCTCTACCCGGAAATACCAACAATATTCCATGTCACCCTAGCCAAACCAACCCTTCCCAGGAGCTGGTTGGCCAAATTCATAATGCTCTGCCCCCTTCTGGCAAAATTCATCTAGTAATCCTTACCCTTCATAATGGGTTGCTTCCACCTCACAGAACTCGAATTGGTCTCAAAACTGGAAGCACCCTATGGACATGACCAATCTACCCATCAGAACAAGTTCTCAACCTCAGCCCACATTGCCAGGTCCATTCCCGAACCCTCAACCTTCAGTATGCCCCCAATCTGCAGCTCAACCAAATACGAATCCTAATAATAGACGAGTTCAATATGTACAAATTCTTGAGATTTCAGATAATTACACAGAACAAGTAGAATGCAATGAGATTCGGCTAAGGTGGGGTTGCATTATTACTACAGAAGAAAATAAAGAGACTGAAAATGAAAAATAACCCGTAATAAATCCTTATACCGTGATTAACACAAAAATAAAATAGGGAGAAGACACAGTCGAGTAGCAGAATCCCGATAAAATTATAATTTCTTCTCCCCCATTCCTCGAGAGACTAGCGATTGCTAAACCTACTGTCTGTAATGCCTCACTTAAATCTTATCATGCAAATTTATTAATGTTTACATTATCTAAAAATATTGAGAAATATTGGTCTAATATAAAATTCATGATTTCTATTATTCAAATTCCCAACTTACCCTTTCAAATTGAACCTTAGGTAGGATATGGGCTACTTCCATTATTTCAAATAATATATGTATTCATCTCACATTCCCCAATGTACCCTCACTTTTACTAGGGAGAATACATGGTCCTCTCCATTTAATTATATCTCACATTCTCCAATGTACCCTCACATTTACTTGGGAGAAGACATAGTCCTCTCCATTTAATTATCAATATATATATTCATCTCACATTCCCAAATGTTTACTTTCAGATTTACTTGGGAGAAGACATGGTCCTCTCCTATTAATTTCCCAATTTTACATTCATGTTACATTTCCAAATGTACTCCCAACTTTACTTGGCAGAAGAGAAGTCAACTATAAGGATGGATGAGAATTTAATGACATTAATGAGAGGTGGTTGAGATGGAGAAGAGAGGGAGGATATAAAAAGGGAAGGGGGAAGGGAGAAAAAGGGGTTGTTGGGTCTTGCTTACGATTGTGAGGTTGGTTGTGATTTGAGGACTTGTTGTGTTTTTGAAGACCTTAGGAACCTATGGAGTTTTATTGGGTTGTTGAGAGGAGGGAAATATTGTTATCTTGGTCTGGATCATTCATCTTGGACACACACACTACATTTGGTTGGACTTGGGCTCGGAGGGCTAGGGAACCTATGGAGGTTTCCCGAGCTAGGAATTATTTCCTAGTTGGATGGGAGGTAAATCCAGTTGGGTTCGTCAAGAGAAGCGTTTAGCAAGAGCAACAGGACAAAGGCATCTCCATTAGCCACTGTTACAGGTATTCCTCCATAGATTACTCTTGTAAATTTTATTAGAATGAAATATTCACCTTAAGTTATGCTGATTAGAATGTAAATGGTAAAATTCTATTTGTTTAAAAGTCTTGTAAGTAAGTAAACTATCACCTCTTATTGCATTTAATTTCAGAAGAAATTAGATCTGTTAGCAGACCCTAGGATAGGTATCTTACACTGTATATCCTGATTTTGATATCTGTGGGGAATTGAAAAATTTGTGTATAAATATTTTGCTCCTCCAGGCCATACTTGACATCTCCATTTATGCAAAGAAAATTAAGGAATTATTTGGGAAGCCTAGGAGGAAATTAAAAAATCCACCAAGAGTACATGTCGTAGGAACTTTATCTGATTTGCTTTTGGGTAAACAAGTACCGATTAAATATGAAGATCTAGGAAATCATGTAGTAACAGTTCAGATACAAGGCTACACCGTTCCAAACACACTAACAGATCTTGGGGCAGCCAATAATATTTTGACTATTGAAACTTGCAAAGTTCTGGGCATTACAACTTTAAAATCCACCTCAACCTTATTAGAACTTGTCGATAGATCAATAGTTAGAATTGAAGGAACCTTACAGGATGTGACTGTCTCTCTCAACTCTTGGGAATATCTTGTTGACGTTATAGTCATCAACCCAAGAAGTACGCTAGATGGACATCCTTTGATATTGGGTCGACCTTGGTTAGCGACAACATATGCTTACATAGGATGTCATGCAGGCAAATGACTATCACTCAAGGAAATGTTGTGAAGAATCTTGTTCTATATCCCCCAGCTAAACCAAGTCTACCTATTGTAAATACTCAGTTACACCCACCTAGATACCAAGAATAAAACATACACTCTCCTCTCACACTGGAAGAAGCTCTTGAATTTAAGAATCAAATGGAAGATGATGTGATTAACAACTTCATTAATAGACCAATTTCCATGAATAATCTGACATGCCAAGTGTTAAAGGCCATCTTCGATAATGAAGCATAGGGAGATCCCTTGAGGGACGTAGACGATCAACATATACCCACGAATATTGTTTATAACAGCAGACCACTTGAGATTGAAACAAATAAAATGCTTAACATTAATAGTAACTTGGACAATCATAAAAAAAGACTTATTTAGGTTCTTCATAAATATAAAAAAGCGTTTTCCTGGGAATAATCAGACATGAAAGGTGTAGATCCTCAGCTATGTACCCATCATATTTACATTGAGGTGAATGCTCGGACCATCCAACAGCCTCAGAGGAGGTTGAATCCGCATCTCAAAGAGATTTTGTAAGAAGAATTTCAAAAGTTGTTGGATGTAAATTTTATTTATCCTATCTTAGATAGTCAATGGGTCTCCCTGTTGGTAGTCGTTCCCAAGAAAAATGGGAAATGGAAAATTTGCATGGACTACATAGGACTGAACAAAGCCACCCAGAAGGACCACTTCCCTCTTCCTTTTATTGATCAAGTTCTCGATACCTTAGCCGGGAAACAATTTTTTTTCCTTCCTTGATGGCTTCAACAGCTATAATTAAATTCAGTTTGCCCTTGAAGACTAGGATAAAGCTATGTTTACCTTCCCTTGGGGTAAGTTTCCATACAGATTTTTACCCTTCGGTTTATGCAATGACCCAACCACGTTTCAGAGAGAAATATTGAGCTTTTTTTCAATCTGATTAACGAAGGACTTGAAATTTATATGGACGCTTGTATCCCTATGGAAGTGATTTTCAGGAGGGTTTACAAAATTTGGAAACGGTACTTTAATGATTCATTGCTACGAGGTTACTCTTAAGTAACGTAAAGTGTCACATGATGATGACTGGGGGTGTGGTTTTGGGATACTACATCTCTGTAGCTGGAATACAGGTAGATCCAATGAAAATAGAGGTAATTCTTGCACTACCCACACCCTGCACATAAACTAAGGTACATAGTTTCATTGGATATGTAGTACTACGATGTATTTATAAAAAACTTTTCAAAAATTGTTGCACCTTTATATGTATTAACAAGTAATGTTGAATTTAAATGGTTTGACAAATGTGACATTGCCTTTGCAGATCTAAAGAAATTGATTTCAACTACACTAGTATTACGAGGACCGAACTGGGAGTTACCTTTCCATATATCTACAGACGCATCAGACATAGCTATGGGTGATGTGCTTGGACAAGAAGAGGACAGGAAGCCATACGCTATCCATTATATTAGCAAAAATCCTACCCCTGCTAAGTTAAATTACACAGTAACAAAAAAATAATTTTTGGTTGTTATACAGGCTATCAATAAGTTTAAACATTATATAATAGGCTATCCAGTTTTCCTATATACTGAACACTCTGCTATTAGGTACTTGGCCAACAAAACAATCATTAATGGCGAGTAACTCGATGGTTGTTGTTAATGTAGAAGTTTGATATTACCATAGAGGATGGGACAGGAAAAGAAAATCTTGTTGTGGACTTCCTGTCTCGGGTGCATAATACGAATGATCCGTTATTAGTAGATGATCCGTTTCTAGATGAGAACCTATTTTTTGTAATGATTAAAGCACCTTTGTATGCGGATCTAGCGAATTATTTAGTAGTCAGGAAGTTACCAACACATCTGTCGCCCAAGGAAAGGAAGTTGATTGTCCAATGCAACGTCCAATTTTCATGGATTGGCGTGTATCTTTTCCACACTGGATCCGACTTACAGATTCGAAGGTGTATATGAGAAGATGAGGTCTATGATATCCTAAAAGCCTGTCACGATGAGCCTTGTGGCAGACATTTCGCAGATCGCAAAAATGGGTATAAAATTCTTCAAATGGGCTATTATTGGCCCACCATATTCAAATATGCCAAGAAATATGTTCAAGATAGTGACAGGTTCCAGAGGATGGGTCATCCTGGGCAGGCTGATGAGATGCCATTGTAGCGCTAGTTGGTGGTGGAATCCTTTGAAAAATGGGTGTTTGAATTTGTTGGGCCCTTTAATCCACCATTAAGTCAAAAGGTCTATATACTGGTTTCCACAAACTATGTGACTAAATGGGTAGAAACAATAGCCTTTTCATGGGCGATAGAAGAAACAATGATTAATTTCCTTTTTGAACTATTCGTACAATATGGCTTACCAAGGGAGGTAATAACTGACGGAGGATTGCAGTTTATAAGACATAAAATTTTGGACACCTAGCAGAATCATCATATCAAACATCGAGTTACCTCTCCATATCACCCACATGCAAATGGATAGGTAGAGAGCACCAAAAAAGTCCTAGAAGCAAGCTTGACTAAGATAGTCTCGACAAATTGACAGAACCAGGCCACTAAAATTCTAGAGGTCTTGTGGTACTATCACACAACATGGTGCAATACTACTAGGTACTCCCCTTACCAACCTGTTTTTGGAAAAGAACCGATCTTCCCAATAGAGTTTGAGATAAAGACTCTTAGGAAATCCCAGGAGGTTGGACTGGATCTTACAGAGGCCCAATCACAACGACTTCAACAATTAAATGAACTAGATGAAGCACACTTACTTGCCCTGCAACGTACAACAATTATTCAACAGTAAACGGCCAAGTTGCATGATAGGTTTATTAAAAAGAAATCATTTTAGAAAGGTGACTGGGCACTCCTTTATGACTCTAGATTTCATGAATTCCCAGGGAAACTATAGACAAGGTGGCTCGGCTCTTATGAGATTCAAGAAGTGCATAATAATGGCACCATAACTTTAATCACCATTGACGGGTCTGGTGCTCCCTTTCTAGTGAATGGACATCGGTTGCGACTTTACCACCATCCACTCACAAAGGAATCTTTCTATCAGCAGGTAATTAATGATCCTACTCTCCAAATCATACCTGTAGAGGATGGTAACCTGACAACTTTATTTCCATAAAAAAATGTTTTCTTTCCATATTGTAAATAATATACATATTTTCCTTGAAAAATGCTTGCGAAACTTTGTTTTTCTTTCTTTTCTTATTTAGCATGCTGGAATTTTGATACATATATTGTTTTATAATTAATCATTTTCCTCTCCTTGAAGCACAATTGTTGTTCTTTCGTCACAATTTTTTGTTCCCTTCTCAAAGAAACAATGTTGTTCCCTTTGTGAAGAAAAAATTGATATTCCCTTTTAGAAGAAACAATTAACCTTCCCTTTTTGAAGATACAATTATTGTTCCCTTCTCAAATAAATAGTTGATGTTCCCTTCTCGAAGAAACAATTGTTGTTCCCTCCTTGAAGAAATAGTTGTTGTTCCCTTTTCAAAGAAATAGTTGTTGTTCCCTTTTAGAAGAAACTGTTGTTGTTTCCTTTTTGAAGATACAATTGTTGTTCCCTTTTCGAAGAAACAGTTGCTATTCCCTTTTCGAAGGAAGAACTGATGTTCCCTTTTTGAAGGAGTAGCCAATGTTCCCTCTTCGAAGAGGTAATTGTTGTTCCCACTTCGATGAAATATTGATGTTCCCTTTTTGAAAGATAAGTTGTTGTCCCCTCTTTGAATGAAACATTTGATGTCCCCTTTATCGAAATCAAAATTGGTGATCCATCGCCATGAATGATTGCTGTTCCCATTACTATCATTCCATGCCAATCATTCCTTTTGGTTATGAGTTTGACCTAAATCCTTAAAAGCAGTAACCTTTAGATCATCATGATTTTTAGCCTTTTGGTGAATACTTTTTAAATCTGACATGCTCTATCTATATACCTGCTTATTCCTATTCTTTGAATACATTATAAATTGTTCATGATTTATCCCCACCATACTAGTTTTTCTCTTATTACACATTCAAATGGTGGTTCCCTTCACAAATATGATGAAGACTCTAGGGCATATATTTCTTGGCATTTTTTTTTTTTACTTTTTGCACCATCCTCGACTCTTAAGGAGTTGATGAGCCTCCCTTAACTTTTAGAAAAGAAAAAAGAGAAGGAAGAAACAAAAACAAAAATAAATTTGGAAATATATTAAGCTATTTTTTCTCAAAAAGGGATAGGGGGTCTCATCATGATCCAATCCATCATGATCATAGGAAATTAACATAAGTTACATTCCCATTATGGCTACCATACCAGGGTAATGGTATCATGACACTAAAATGTCAAAGGGCAGCGGGTCTCATCACGAGTCAATCTGTTCACTTTATTATGATCTGGTGAGTGGCATTGTTACTATCTCGGCATCACGCCAGAACAATGTCCTCTTTGAAGGAAATCATTTTTTATAACTTAGTGATATTGGCTCATTTATGGGTTAAAAGGAAACCCTGTTGAGGCTATGGATGCCCACTGGTAGCAATGGCTCTGCCTATGGTATTGGAGTATACTTTGAAGTTTCCAAACTCTTATTATTTCCTTAGTTCTTCTTTTTGTTAAATAAAAAGGGAGAAAACACCTTTGATTAGTGATTATATCCTTAATAAATCATATGGGAGGCATATATATATATTACGTGAACCATGTCAACATTAGCCGATCATCCGATGTCAGAAGTAATAAATTTAAAACATCGCTTCATCATATTTCGTCGCACATACTCCAAAAGGAAAATCTCTTTCCATGATGTATATTTCGTATGCTTTATTTCTCATGATATTTTCTAACCAATCATATGGACGGGCATTCAATGCATTTAATTATTTCCATATGACTACTCTAACCAATTTTTGTTGTATTCATGATGCCACATGCCTTTTCCCTTCCACATGCTTCAAAGGTCATGGTCGCCCTTTTTCTCATTAAAGGGGGCAGTCATACATCATGACGATGTAAAAGCGCACAATTAATGAACATCCGCCATACCTGTCGATGTGATAGGATATCATTACTAAGAGTTTTTACTTCGTTTTTGTTCCTTAGACTCTACATTTAGCTTAACGTATGCTGTTTCATTATGAGAATTGTGGGACTCAATCGTGCATGTAGGTTTGCAATTATTCTCAGGAAAATAGCAGGTATGGGTGGCACCTTTGTTCGTAGTGAGCCTACACTATTACAAATCACCATGCAAGCCCAAGATATTCTAGAACATGCAGGATGGGCACAATATCTTGCTTAGATGTAGGGGTTTAATGATGATATCACTTTGGAATTATTGCAGAATCTACAGAATGAGAGCACAACTGTCAAAGGTAGGACCATAGTAGTAACTGAAGCCATTTTGGCAGAATTCATAGGCCTCCTACAGAAGGCATAAAATGGGTATAAAAGCACATGACACTCCACGAAGTTGTAGAATTATTCAAGGATCCTGGCGAGGAATTATTTTGGAAAGGAAAAGTTATTTTTCTTGCATATTTGAGTGAGCCATGGCACAAACTGGGAAAGGTCATATAGAAATACATCACATGTGATGACCGCCATTATGTGGTAAGGCCTCATCACCTTAAACTGTTATCAACATTAAAACAAAATATAGTAATGAATTTCCCATTCTCCCTGAACTATTTATTGCATGAAATTGCTAATAGAGTGAGGAAATCTAAAATCCCACAGGCTACAGTAAATCATCATGGTTTGATCAAATTGATAGTCACCAAGGAATTAACACAGTTGCAGTTAACATGGGACAATTTTATAAGAACTTATGTGCCACCTTTGGAAGGAATCCTTGAAAATGCCTAGCTTGAAGAATAACATCAGACTACGGAGGTACAAGCCCCAAAACGAAGATGAAAAAGGAAATCCCTTGTCTTGGCATCCATTCCTATTAAACAAAGATAGACTAAGTTAATAATCCAATCGAGAAGAATTAATGTAGCCATAAATGAGGTGAGATCACCCCCTTATAGCCAACAAGTCGATTTTCCTCAAGATTATGAAGAAGAAGCAGGTTGGGTCTTGGAAGACTTGGGAACCCTTTTTGAGTAGATAATTCAATTTGAGAATCCACAAGAACAAGTCCCTACTCCTCATAGTTCTCACCACACAGAGACATGACATTCTTCTAGAAATGACAGGGATACACAGGAATTGGAAGGACAAAATTTTTCTGTAGCTGAAACCTAGGAGCTTGAAGTTAATTTAGGAGATACAACCTCACTTGAACAAAATTGTAACAATGTTGAGGAGTTAGAAGCTAATTCAGGAGATACAAGCTCACTTGAAAAAGACCATGACAATGTTGAGGAGCCCGAAGCTAATTGAGGAGACACAACCTTGCTTGAGCCAGACCTAGACAATGTTGAGGAGTTAGAAGCTATTGGGCGCGGGATCCCCCAAGGGCAGTTTTGGGGCTAAAAGCCCATATTTTGGTCAAATTTTGTAATCCAGGTGAAAAGACTTCGTATTTTGTGGTCGCGGAGCACGTAGGGGTTAGGAAGTCATAGGGTTGTCCGTCCTTATTTTGGAAATGTAATGTTGGCTGTAAAAGATCTACCCGTGGTTCGCGGACCATGGGATTGTATAAATAGAGCTAAGCTCTAAGTAGTTTAAAGGAAGATAGACACATGAATATATGATGTATGAGAGATAACTCTGAGGTAGAAGTCTAAGTTTGGGTCATAACGTAGGTAGAGGCTCTGGAGCTGAGTGCATAGAGGCCTAGGGTAGAAGTCTGCAGCTAAGTGTGCGGACCCCTGCAGTTGAGTGCACAGGGTGGGTCGAGTCTGTAATTGTCCGGAATTATCAATAAAGAGAAGTATTCTACAATTTTCTGCGTCTTTATTTCCTATTTATGTATCTTGTTATGTTGGGTATGAATTTCACTTATAATTCTTATATGATGCACGAATGCATGTAAATGTGTTGGTTAAGTGAATGCAAGTAAGAACATCTGTTTACGTGAAGCTAACTAAGTTTGGTTAATAAGATAAGTAAAACACTTAGCCTAGTTTGGGAGATATCGCAGTTCGCTACCCTAGCAGCGTGAAAGTCCTTGAGCCACAGGTTAGGGCTACACGAAAAGTAATTGTACCCTTTCGTGAAGGTATTGAAGGGTGGAATAGAGGGCTAAGAAACCTGCACGAAGGCAGGTATAGCCGGAATAAATCGACATCACATCCATCTTAAGGGTGTGGAAACTTGGTTCCAGCATCCCCCCATACTACTTCAGGTGAGACTTCAGTCTGTGCTCTGCGGGATGATGCCGAAAGGGCCAGCAATGTAGGGATTGGAGACTAGTTGGATAGAAAGATCCACGAGTTCATGGCATAGGAGAACAGAACCCCATGACTGTCAAAAGAACGATGGTTGGACCGATACCTGTACACATAGATCCACAATTTTTTTTTCTTTTCTTTCCCTATTGAGCTATATGAGTGGATCACGAAGCTAGCAGATATTGAAGGAAGGTGGAAACTTGATGGTCCTATTGTGTGGACTTGAGATCTAGTGCGAAGGTTGGAAGCATCAGAGGATAAGATTGTCTACGCTGTCAATCACTGGATTTGTGACTGAATTCGCGGTCAACACCTCAGTCAGCTATAACAAAGCAGAGCGATGCTTTTTCAAAGGACCGTGAGGTAAGTACGTAAAATATATGAATACTTGGATTAAAATGTTGTTGTGTGAAAAATGGGTTATGTAGCTACCTTGACGTTTGGGACTACGTGAAGCGAAAAAACTTACAGGAACAAAGGAAATAAGGGCCTGAAGTATAGCCCCTTGATTTCACCTTCGCGAAGGGATGAAGAAGGGATAACGAAGGTTTCTCCACGAAGCGCTATGAGACAAGGATTCCCGTGAATAACACCTTCGCCCACATCACCACCAACTTCATCGCCATCACCCCCAACTTCACCTGTACCACCTCCACCTCCATTGCGGTTCTGTATGGAAAATACAGTGAAGTTGCCTTTGTTCATGGGCTTGGGAAATGAGGCCCTGGACCAATTCTGGTTCGTTGTGAGGGTTGTATGGGACGCTCAAGGTGTTACAGATGATCATATAAAGAAAGTGACACTGGTTACTGCTCTGCAAGATCGTGTGCTAACATGGTATATTAAGTACTCTAACAATAACCTGAATGTTGGAGTAGTAGACACCCAGGTAACACTAAATATGGAATTTAGTAGGCCTAAATATGAAGCACAGTCAATTGTGGGATTCAAATAGATCATGGTGCAACTAGGTGAGATGCCTTGGGAACTAGATCAAAAGTTGAAATGTACAATCCGTGAAGCCAACATGAATTTGACAGATAGACAACATCATGAATGGTTTGTGGCTTCGCTACTACCACACTTAAGGAGTGCTCTATCGCAAAAAAAGATAAAAACTCAGGCAGAGGCCTTGGAGATTGCCATGAGACTACATGAGACTCCGATACAGGATCCTTATCTAGGAGTCCAGCAGATCCATGCACAACTAAAAAATTTGTGCCTTGAGATGCAAAGTCTGAAGCAGGATAGGATGGTGCTTAAAATGTAAGAGTCAGGGTCATGAAAAAGACCATTGCCTAGTCTTTGTAAATTACCTTACAGGAGGAGGACTGATGCCTTTATGATGCGCTATCTATCAGGTAGTCGGAAAACATGCTAGAGATAACTGTCACTTGCTACAAAAGTATGTGCAAGCACCACAACAGTTGTTCTGCAACTTTTGTAGGTTGGTAGGGCATGATGAGTGTACTTACAAAAGCTATGAATTGACCAGAATGTAGGGATGGAGTAGACAAGATTTCAGGGTTGCAGATGAGGCCAAGGCGGAGGAGGAACTAGTAGAGGTCAAGGACAGTTGATTTTCTACAATTGCGGAGGACCATGACACTATGCCTGCGATTGCACTAATCTAACGCATCTGTCGTGCAAGTATTGCACATTGTTAGATCATGAAATGGAAGACTATCCTATGCTAATGGCTAGGATATATGACAAAGGGGCACTACCACCTCCCCTGACTCAGAACCTACAGATTATGAGGCCTAAGCCATGTGAGGAAGATTTGAATGTAAATATAGTGCTCTGGAGTGGAATTGCGATGAGAGACGACAAGCAGAAACAATTAGAAGACAATACATTGGTTCGAAAGGCCCCAGTGAAAGAGGTTGAGTTTGATTTGGAGTGCACTCGAGAAGCCTTCATGGAATCTAAGAAGAGCTTCACAGAGGCCTCCACTTCAGGAAGCAAGGATAAGCCTGAGTCGGAGCTGGACCCTTCTATGCTCACAACTTTCCTGGAAACCTATATGAAGTTACTACACGACAGTAAGGCTGTAAAAGGCCTATAAGAACTCATCAATAGATGTGTTGGAACCACACCAGGTGAGATGCATGTGGTACGAAAGATTGGCAAGCATAAAACAAGGACGGGATGGGAGATGAGACTGACCGCACAAATAGGGGAGTATGAAATGGATCAGGTCATTTTGGACCTTGGGTCAGATGTGGATGTCCTACCAAAGAAGAATTGGGAGTGAATGGGGATACCTGCGCTAAAATCATCTCTGATTCAGCTAAGGATGGCGAATGAGCAAAAAATCATACCCATGGGGTAGTTGCAGGGGGTGACCATGGATATTGTGGGAGAGAGCACGCTGGCATAGTTTGAAGTAATAGAGATTATGGATGACAACATTCCCTACCTTGCATTCCTAGGAATTAACTGGGCCACTGATATGAATGAGGTAATCAATCTGAAGAAGCAAAAGATGATCTTTGAGAAGAAATCACTGCGCATAATAATACCCTTGGATCCTGCTAAAGGATCGCTCTATACGGAACCAATCCGTGATTATGAGAGTGATGATGATCTGGACTGCATTTATAAGATAACAACACAATACCAAGATTGGGTGAATCCCACCACAGATGGTCATATTATGTGGGATTGCGAGAGTTCCTGCACTTCGGACTCTAATGAAGAAATAGAACGCTGACAAAATTGGCTACATGAACTAACTACGTTGAATTGCAACATGATGATCCGGTTGCTGTGTTGTGTGTCGTTAGAGGTAAGAAATCTGCCTACTTATGATTGTCTGAATGATGTAGATATCTTTGTAGATGCATTGAAAAGGGAGGTTCCATAACAAAAACACTTCCAGGCCTTGGACTGGGCATTGTGCGTTATGCCTGCTAGATGGTGGGGTACACACAAGGGAAGCTTTGATGATTGGCATGAATATAGGAGGATGATGTGAGCATGATCTGGTAAGCGTAAGATGCAACTAATAGAAAAGTACGATGGACAGAATGATTCACGTGTGCATCTGGCCAAATGGACGAAGGCTTATGGAGAAAAGCCACAACTTGAGTGGGTGCACCTGTTTTGTCATACCCTAGATGTTATCCCAATGAATTAGTATATAGAAATGGAGCTCCACCATGGAACAGGTGAATGGGATATCCTGCGCAAAGGATTCATGATGAGACTCAGTTTTGAGGATGTGTTTGACAGTACTGATGAAGTATGCAAGAGGTGAAAGCAGCCATCTTTAGGATACCACAAGATCCTTTAGACCTGATTCAGCCTGAATGGGCTACTCAGATGAGCCACGCACTAGAATGTTATAATGTAACTACTGAAGAGGAGGATGAGGATCCATAGAAGATTAACATTCCAGAAACAGAAGGCCACTGTGAGGTTTAAGGATCGCAGATTGGGAACCATGATATAACCGCGCTGGTGAAAACTAAATAGGTGAACATTGGTATAGAGGTAGAACCCAAATTAGCAAATATTGGAGACTACTGGGATGACATTACAATGGATAAGGTCACTGAATTAATCCATGAATATCAGGATTTATTCCCTACCAAGTTTACGGATTTGAAAGGAATAATTAGAGATATAGGAGTTATGAAGATCATGTTAAAGCCCGACGTGAAGCCAATTAAACAGAGGTCTTACCGCCTAAACCTGAAATACAAGGAAAAGGTTTGGTTAAAGCTAGACAAGATGCTAGTGGCTGGCATCATTGAGCATGTGGAAGATTGGGTAAGCCCAATGGTGGTGCAAGAGAAAAAGCAGAAGGATGAGATAAGGATATGCATGGATCTTAGAAAATTGAATGACGCTTGTGTGCATGATCCTTTACCGACTCTGTTCACAGATGAAGTGTTGGACAATTAAGGTGGCCAGCAAGCATATTCCTTCACTGATGGGTTCTTTGGGTACCGCCAAATCAAAATCACTCTGGAGGATAGGAGCAAGACAACCTTCGCGACTGAGTGGGGTTGTTTTCAATATACTGTAATGCCGTTTGGATTGAAGAATGCGCCTGCAATCTTTTCGCATGTGGTTTTTGTGGCATTCAAGGAATTTATTCATAAGTTCTTGGAGGTATATTTTGATGGCTGGACTATATTTGGGTTGTTCAAGTGCTATGTAGCAAGCTTGTGTTTGACGCTGGATACTTGTCGAAGATACCAGATCGCGCTCAATCTCAAGAAGTTTCTATTCTACGTTCCTTTTGGGAACCTTTTGGGGCATGTGGTTTGCAGACAAGGACTAATGGTAGACCCAACGAAGATCACAATGATACTAAAATTGGAAGCATCGAGGAGTGTGAAATAGCTGCACGCTACTCTGGGACATATGAGACATTATAGGAAGTTTATCAAAATCTATGCTCAGATCACCATGCCGATGGAAAAATTGATGAAGGATGTCAGTTCTACTGGAACGATGAATGTAAGAAAAGCTTAGATATATTGAAAGAAAATATGGTTACCGCGCCAATTCTAGTCTTCCCGAACTGGAAGAAAGAGTTTCATGTAGATGTCGACGCGTCATGTATAGCGCTAGGGGCAGTACTAACATAGGATGGTGGAGAAGGACTGGATCACTGATGCAGGAGCATCTAACACTCTTCATTAAAGGAGGAATCCAAAGCGGAGCAAGGAGGAGATGTGGATCATCGAAGCAAAACGGGGGACAAATTTTGTTATAATAGAGCTATTTTGATGGAAGCGATAAGTCTCTAGAAGATAATCTGCCATATGTATGCATATAGAGAATTTAGAGATTTTTTGAGTGATTGTGGGCAGAAATCGTGCATCTCAAATGATCCATGACTATTGCAATCTCTTATAAAAAGAGAGTTTGTGTGTGAGAGTGGGACAGAGAGAGCAATCGATAGGCATTGTGTAACATATATAGATATGATGTAGTCGAGAGGAAGCTTGTTTCTTAGGTTGAAATGCCTTAGCTTGAAATCATTCTGTATATAATAGAAAAGTGTGTGTTCAGTGTTGATTTATGTGCCTGTGTGTTATTGTATAGATAGCCTGTGTGCATTTCATATATAGAGTTAAATCCTATGTTGCGAGATTGTTGATCGACCATCGATCACTATAGGATCGATGGCGATCTAAAGATATAGAATTAACTGTTGTGTCATGTGCTTAGATGAATGTGGTAGATTTGTGTATAAAACAAAATCAATCGACAAGCAAAAGATCAACGACGTAGGTGATAAAGCACGAGAACCATCAATCGTATAGATCAATAATCATCGCATGGTGAAAGAGCGCGGAAGATAATCAGCGAAGAAGTGGTTTCACAATAGGAAGTGGTATTGTCATGCGGAATGAGTCGATCTTGCGGACAAGATAGACCTTCCTAGAATCTAATGAAGACCTAATGACAAACAAACCAACCAGACACTATCTTTCTCTAAATGTGCTTTATAAATAATGGCAAACAAATGTGTTTAAGGCCTACCTTATGTCCAACGCAAGTGGAGATGCCTTTGCTCCTTTGATCCAAGTAAGTTCCTTTGTCACAAACCTGCAAAAACAAACAAGGCAAACGATTAAATAGCACCTGAATAACCAATATTATAAAACATATTTAACATGAAAGTCAAGGAGTCGATGAAACAAATAACATGAGATACATGTTGAGAAAAATGAGCTTGATTGTATTAATTCAAAAGGAGAAGAACCTTACAACCTTTGCCTTGACGCTGTACAAGCTCCTCCCAGGGTCCAACAAGAAGTCTCCTCTACTTTGACAAGCTTCATTCACTCCCCAATGAAGCCAAAAAGGTATGTGATCTCTCCTCTTAAGCTCAAATAGGAAGTCTTGATTTCACTAGCATTTACCCTCAAAAGTTCAGCTTTTAACCTCTCCAGCCACTGACCCAATGCCTCAATTTATAGTGCAATGGAGATCAGTTACCAGGTCCTCCTTCGAAGGGATAGAATCCTCCTTCAAAGGAATAGCTCCTCCTAACAAGGGATTAGCTCCTCCTCTTATGGGATGCATGAACCACTTGGAGTGAACAATCCACGTCAAAAATCCTTCTAGAAAACTCTAGAATTAACCCTAGATAAAAATTGTGCCTTTTGACTTTCACAGGGGTACGCACCCTCCCCTTTACATACAGAGCGTATAAGTATGCAGATATCCTGAACAAAAGGTGCAGGCCCGCAGGCAAAAGTGAGAGAAAGTGCGGAACTAGAGTTACATTTCTTTTTTAATGTCTTTCTCTCATTTCTAAAGTTTGTTTTGAAGAGATGAGGTCTGAGACTTGCTTAGGAAGCTGGCATAGGTGGTGATAGACCCATACCAACTGCAAATAATCAAGGCGATGATATTTTTGTGTAACAGATTGCCCCCTAAAGTGCGAAGTCTGTAGTAGATGAGGATTTCATTTATCATATAGGAAGAGTGAAGTACTTTATGATTTCGAGGATCATCTTGCGGAGAGCCCGGTTGGAACCTGTAAAAACATTCAATGCAAAATATATATATGAGATTATATCATCGCTGAGGTAGGCATTCCCATACTCAGATAAAAACTGACTAGAAGACTAACTACTGCTCTGATATAGGAATGATCTCGTAACACATCATAAGTATAGACACATGTGGACATAGTATGGACGCAACCATCTATTTATGAATAGTCCATAATATAATGAATACAAAATTTCTCGCAGCCTGGATGGTGGAAACTAGATCTAGGGTCTTCATTTCTACGTCCCGAAACAATACGATTCTATCCATGCGATTGAATGTGTCGAAGTCGAACATGGTAGAAACCGTTTGACTACCAGTCAATGATGTAAACTGTTAACAAGCGTGAGAGAAACCACCAATAATGACAATGGCTCTCAAAGTACTCAGTACAATCCATGAAATGTGATAAGATGTGTTGATGTCGAACATGTCATGGAATCCTTTGATCGAAAGTCAATAATGTAAACTATCTTCAAAGGCGAGAAACCTGCCATTGAGGCATGCAGATCTCAAGGTACTGACGATTCCTAGATCATCTTTCTAGATAATGAGTTGAAGTCAATAGAAAGCGATCCG
>APFE031401808.1:0-10490 GCA_000404065.3 Pinus taeda | reverse complement strand
GTCCAAACGGAAAAACATTGTAAGCATAAGTCCCCCAAGGACAGGTGAAGGTGGTTTTGTCCTGGTCTTCTGAAGCTATCCTTTTTTGGTTGTAGCCACTGAAACCATCAAGAAAAGAGAATGATGATTTCCCAGCTAGGGTGTCTAAGACTTGGTCGATAAATGGTAGTGGAAAATAATCTTTAAGCGTGGCTTTGTTCAGTTGTCGATAATCAACACAAATGCGCCACTTACCATTTTTCTTGGGCACTACAACCAATGGGGATACCCACTGACTGTCAGAAATAGGATATATGAAATTAACTCTCAATAATTTTTGCAACTCTTCTCTGACAATATCTTGGAGCATGGGGTTCATTCTTCTTTGTGGTTGCCTCACTGGTTTGATAGTGTTGTCTGTGTAAATGTGGTGAGTGCATGTGTCCGGATGAATGCCATGCATATCGGTATAATCCCAAGCAAAGGCTTTCTGGTATTTCCTCAAGAGTCGGATTAATTTCTCTTGCTGAGATGAGTCTAGATGATTGTCTATGTTCAAAGTTTTCCCTAGACTAATCTCTATAACCTGACTCTGTGTGTTGGTGATGGATTGAACTGGAAAGATGTCGTGAAATGTGGTTTGCAAAGATTGAATGGTGCATGTTTCCTGAAAATTTTGAGCTAAAAGTACATCTGCAGCGTGATATTGGTCATGTCTCAAATTTTTGGAAATATCTGGTTGAGAAAGAAATAGTTCTACCAAATCATTATTGTCTTGTTCTTGGAAATCATAGATTTGGTCAATGCTAAAAATAGATTGTACTTCTTCTTTGTCATTGAATTTGTCATCAAGCCACAAATTATGTGTTACTGCTGGTGATTGTGCCGATGGGTAGAGGGTGAGTTGTTTTCTGTCAGTCCCTCTCAAGATGATCATGTTGCCAGATCGACATCCTATAAATGCATCAGCAGTCGCTAACCATGGTCTACCAAGAATGATAGGGTGCCCTCCTAAATTGGATTTGGGTTGGAGGACTAAAAAGTCCACCAAATACTCCCAAGAGTCCAGTGAGACAATTATGTCTTCCAAAATCCCTTCAGGAATCACTTTAGACCTATCAGCTAGTTCAAGAACAATTGTCGTATGTTGCAAATTGGTAAGCTAGAGTGTTCTCATGGTCTCTAGAGTCATGACATTAATTGGGGCGCCAAGATCTATCAAAGTGTTTGGAATTTGTACGTTGTTAATGATGGTGGTTACTTTGGGAATGCCAGGATCAACATACTTCTCTATGGAAACGGTATTGGTCATAAGGCCTGCTAAATGTCCTATGACATGAATGGTTTGAGGATCAATCCTTTTCCTAGCAGGCTTCTTGAGGCACATGTCTTTGATGGCTTTAGTGTAGATAGGAATGTATTTTATAGCTTGCAGTAGCGGAATTTTTATGTAGACATTTTTAAGCTCATCTAAGACATCAAACTGTGGTATAGACAATGGAGGTTTGATTTGGACCAATCGGTCTGGAAAAGGTGGATGCAATGGTTGCATTTGCTTATCTCTGCTATCATCGTTTGATTTCTTTTGATTTGTTATTTCATTTTCGTTTTCTATGTTTTCTTCTTGCCTATCTGTTATTGGAGAATCTTTGTGGAGTACCTTGCCAGACCTCAGGTTTATGTTTTGCAAGGGTAGTGTGGAATATGAAGTTCCCTCTTCTACATTGTAGGCTGGCCTCTCTACTCTATTATTCGGATTTGGGACAATTTGAGCATGAATTTGTGTGGGTCTGGAAGGTTGTGAGTTAGCTGAAAATTGTAGTTGTGGTGGATATATTGGTGGAGGAGCAGGCAGTGCTTGTTGAGTAGGTTGAGGTGGATAAACAGCTTGCTGAGGATACTGCTGATATGGTTGAGGAAGTGTGATGGGATTACGGTTGTATGATATTGTTTGATTGGTGTGAAAATTGGTTGGTATGATTGAGGATATGTTCAGGATAGATTGAAGAGTTATGATGAGATGTCTCCATTGTTGCTTGGTGGGTTGTTTTGGTGCTGCATGGCATGGGTACATTCCATGCATTTTGTGCTTACATTTGATCATTTACAGGAAATTGCAGTTTTGATTTGGGATACATCCTTGAGGTGGCTGGCCTTGGCTGCCATGGTCTTTTTGCGCCCATGTAATACATTGTTTTCCATCTCTGCATTGGCTGTCATGTTTATAGTTCTGCAAAACCTTAACTTTAGGACAGTATTTAAATATATCATGATGTTCAGCTACAGAAGCACAAACTTGAATTGTATTTCTTTAGTGGACAGTCCTTTAATGCATGTTTCTTCTGGCACTTGGGGCAGAAAATAGCCATTACCTGATCTTCAGCTTCTTGTTTCTTTTTGGCTTTTAGAGTGTCAATTTGGTTCCCTATTGTGCTTAACAAGTCTGTCTTAAATTCTTCTAACAGGTTTCCTATCTCAGCCCTTGTGACACTTGTTGAATTGGACTTGGTGACCTTGGATGACAAGGTTCTTTTTCCCATTTTCGCTTTACTCCTTGAATACTTTTCGCATAGATCAACGATTTCTTCAAAGGGTAAAACAGAAATGTCACCTTTACCCATCAAGTTGAGGTCATCCATGTATTCCTCTCGGATACCTTTCAAAAATATTGTGCGGGTCAGTTCAAGAGGCATAGTTCGATGTTTAGATTTTTGTAAGTTGTAGACAAACTGTTCCAAGTATTCCTCTAAGGTTTCATCCTCTTGTTGGCTCATTCTAAAGATGTCATCTTTAGAATCTTTGGATCTGTAGTAGGGTTGATATTTCCTTAGAAATACTTTTCTCATACCATCCCAATCAATGATAGTATGCTCACCAAGCCCCATGAACCATCTCAAGGTTGATTCCTTTAGTGTCGCTGGAAAAAGTCTGAGCCTATGGGCATTATCAGTATAGCCATATGTCCGACATACAATGTCAAATTCGAACAAGAATGAGTCCGAATCTTCTGAAGCCATACCATAAAAGTTAGGTAGCACTGATGGGGGTTTGTTTTTCATTTTGATCTCATCATCTTCCTGTGGTTCTTGTATGGGAAAAGTAAAAGTTGACTCTTCCTCATCTCTTTGTCTTTGATGTGGTGCTGATCCATCTCCTTCCTCAGCCATCTTAGTAGATTTCTCTGTATCAGAGTCACTTGTTTCAAAGAGGCGATTAAGGTAAGAGTGTTCAGTCTGGAGAGGTTCAGTCACTGTGCTACTTTTCCTTTGTGGCAGACCTAGGAGGTCCTCTTCTGTTGATTTATGTATGAATTTAAAGTTTGCCTTTCGATGAGAGTCAGTCTCTGCCCTGATTTGTTTATCTCTAATGCTGAATTGATATTTTCCTCAGCTGGTGTTGAATTCTTTATAGAGTCTGCTCCTGATGATGATGGGTTAGTTTTTGAATGGTGGGGGGTTCTTATGAATCTACCCTGATTGTCTCTAAACCTAGGCATAAATGAACATGACTTTAACTGTATTTTTATTTATTTTTGTTTATTGTTTTTTTTTTTCTTTTCAATCCTTTAAGTACGCCTCCTCGGCAACGGTGCCAAAATGTAGTGTCCTATCTAGGGTGCTAGATTGGGCTAAATTTATTATCGACCAGGGTGCGTAGACTTAGAGGCATGTGCCTAAAATATATAGACATAAAGGATCTAATATAAGCCTACTCTTCCTAATTACAATGCTGTGACTTGATCTAATATCAAACTATCAATCAAATATTAACTAAGCATCAAACTATGTATCATTATCAGCTAAGATTCAATTCATAACATGCTGTGTATCATTGTATTTAAAGGTTTTGGTCTCCTTACAAAGACATCAAACATAAAACCTCTGTTCAATGGTACCCGACATTCATGAACATTTACTACAATCATGCAAAGTGAAAATCGTAAGCATACAGTCCATGACAGTGCTTTACAAGGCAACCCTGGATTGAATCCCTTACAGGATATAATTCACGATCCAAATGATGGTCTATTCAAGCGCATGCATAAACATATAAACAGCGCATTCATAAACACATAAATATAAACATCGATTTAATCCCTGTGTATATATATCAATATCAAATACCAATCAAATGCTCTGACTATAAACGCAATTAAAATGACACTGTAAACGCAATTAGACAACAGTATACCATGTACGCAGGGCCCGTCCGCATTCTTGGTATACCAAGCTTGTTATCCCACGATCACCGAATTAAAACAACGCACTATGATTATAATGCAAGTCTATTGTATTAAATCGAAGCTCTGTTCATGAAGCGACAAGTAAAAACGTAAACGAACATATAACCAGGTTCGGACTTATATTTACATATGGTTCACATCCCTTGAAAATGGATGTTCATCCATGAGCGGTTGTTGCCGCTTTTACCAAAACACAAAATGTTTCTATCCTAGCTTACACACATAAAAAAAAAAGGAAACAACTAAAAAGTCGATTTGAGCTGTGACTGTGTGTTGTTGCTGCCTTTGACGCCAACATGCCATAGTTGACCAGTCGTTGACTGCGCATGTAGGAGGGTTGTTTCTGCTGCGGGATAGGTGCTTGTCCATGCTTGGACATTCCACTTTTCGCCCATACCTTTCGCTCTGGCCTGGCTATCATGCCACATGTCAAACAATAAGCCATTTACAGGTTGTTGGGACTTCCTGTAGTCATTTTGCCCAAAAACTCCTAATTTATCAACACGAAACCCTTAAATCAATTTAAATGCAATTCAACAACTATAAGACTATTAATTAATCAATTTCCAAGGCATTTGAGGGATAAATGATGAAAAGAGGTAGGTAATTGTCATGTTTTGGGAGGGAAAAAGGGGTCATAGAATGGTACCAACACATACATACATACATACATACATACATATTGTCACTACCCTTACACAGTAAAACAAAAAAAAAATTAATTACAATGCAGACCAACCTTCATATTACATTTAACTACCTATTTAAGGTGATAATATCACATGCATTATTATAACGTGATAATAGTTCACATATTAATATATGGTGGCGATATTTTATACATTAATTGTAACCATGAGTTGGCGGAACGACCATGTCACATCGGCGTTCCCGCTAGCACATGGCCTTCGAACTTAATGTTAGCTGCTCGGACTGAGACTTGCCAAGCTAGATGGCGATCCACTTGCAGTCCGGATGGGGACAGCTGGTCTCCTCACATAACTCCTCTGATACGATTCTTGGTTAATGAACTGTGGTAGCTTGTGGCAGTAAATGCCATAGCTAAGCCCGTAACAACCTCGGGATCATACATGGAATGGACACCCAGGATTGCAATATGGAAATCTACGGTGGTAAATGATTTATCCTGATTAAAAAGGGCTTACCTAGGGTTTGGTCTGTCATTTGAATGGGTGGCTTGCGAGGCAGCGCTCTCCCGATAATGGGTTCTCCGTCGTTTTTACCATGGCATACCTTGATCTGCTCCTGCTTCAGCCTAAACATCTCGCTGCCTTCACTGGGATTGCGGCCCACTTCGGTCGAGGATGATGCCGATAGTTCTCTGCGTTTGAATGGCCGAGTTTTTCGTTCGACTCCAGGTAACTGTTGCTTTTTAAAATGTGACTGAGTTTTCTTCTTGTCTTTTGTTTACCATGATATGATTAGTTCACTGGTGCGATGTATGCTTGTTCAGGATACCAGGCGTGAAGATCTGCGGCGATAGGAGTTCACAGGGTTTCAAATTGATCTGCGTATCTCCGGGTGAGTTACCCTAGCCCAACGGCCTTACATTTTCTTTTAGCTCGAACTCGTTTCCTGAATATTGTTTCTCTTTATGCCAGGAGTTTACTGTGCTCCGTTATGGCTTACACGAGATGTGAAGCTCTCGACAGGGGATTTTTGTTACTGAGGGTTTTGTTTCATTTTGTTAAATCCTGGGTAGTTTATAATCTAGGTCAGGGACTGGTAACCTGAACTTACTCGAGACTCCTCGAGGAACCCGAGTATGATGATGAGCTCTCATTTGTTTTCAACGAGATGTAGCCGGTCGGCATACTATCTATTCATACAATGTTTGTACATTTGTTCGGGTGTATTATTTAGTTCCAGGTCCGGCTGGGCCTAATGGACTTATACTGTAGTATACTCTGCTATTTATATGAAATTTAACTCTTTACATTGCATTTTCTGTTAATATTATGCATCTGGAATTTGTGCGGTCTATTTATGCTCTTCCCTGGTTATTCATTTTGTTGTATGGGTTTTCACGAGGGTTATACAATGTTTAGCATTCGCTGCCTTGTACTGCGTAAATACTTCTGTTTTTCCGTTGAGAAATGTTCCAAAGCATTGCGGTCATGAATATAAATGTCAGTTGTGATTATAGTTATTTTACCCGTCGAGGTATCGATTCCTCTTACGGAATGCCTCCGTAGGTTCTTGCGCCTGATATCTACATATCTATATCGATGACTCCTTTACCACAGAGATCTGTTCACGGCTTTACATTTTATATATGTATAATCTTTTCCACTGGTGTTATAGACAAAGTTCCGTTAATAGTTTATCTGTAATGGATATTTTTATGGTTCTATATATATATACAGGTCGTCTGCATTCTTCCATGATTGTTATAATAGATTTCCCGTCTCGGGTCATCTAATGTTTTCAGTTAAATCTATCTGTTTACGCATCTGTACAATGCTATGCCCAGTCACTCGTGCCCTCGTGGTATGAGCGCTAGAAGCATTATAAGACCAGTAAACCCCTCGGGGCTTTACAACTTGTAGTATAGTTCTTTTAATGTTTCTGTACGTTAGTTTGCAAGTTACAATGAAATCTTGTTTTCATCTTACTGAACACTCTGTTGTTCGCTGTCTTATATATTGCTTGTATAGAGAGTAGCAGTATTTTGTATTTTACTTTGACCATGCTTCTACGGTTTCGAAGTGTACAGCGTGATTTCTACTTTGTTTATATTCAATATAGTACTGGTTATTCTCGGTTGATATCCTCTGAGTTTGTCTAATGGTGACTATAACTGAGGCATACCCTGTCAGTTTTAATCAATAAGAAGAAATAAATGAACTACCCAGTTCACCTTATATTATTCTCTCATTTACAGTTAGCAATAGCCCTTACAGATTTATAATGAATTCTCATTTACAGTTAAACAATAGCCCTTACAGATTTAAAAAGAATTCCTAAATAAATACTGTAATCATATTGTACTTACCTGTACTGTGCTTTCTTTAGTTTCTGATCCTTTCCAAACTGGAGAAACTCATTTAAAGCTTGTTATCCTCCCAACCACGAGATCAGTCATTCAAACCTGATTCTCTCCCCCAAGCTCACTTGCAGGCCACTGCCTTCACCAAGGTGATGCACGCTAACAGCGGTGTAGTATAACGCACAACAGTGCTGGTACTATCTGGTCCTCACCAGACATAGTACTATCCTCTCTTGCTTCTGCCCTTCTTCTCCTTTTTCCTGTCTGTTCCTTAATAGCCCAGGCCTTTTCCTCTTTTCCATTTCTATGGAAAGGAAAAAGTAGTTAGGGTTTCCCCTTGTTTGCTGGCAACCGTTTCTTTTAATTAAGCAAGAGGAAGTAAATAACTTTTTTCTCATAAAGTTACTTACAATATTACTTAATCCATAATTATGAACTAATAACATTTCAACATTAATAAAGTAATAATTCTTGTTTTCATATTTACCTAGCATCGTAATTTAGAAAATTATTCATATAATTGTTTGGTCATTACATCTCCTCCCCCTAAGATTGGACACCGTCTCGGTGTCTTACAGTCATGAACAGGTCTGGATATGTTTTCTTCATCAATTCTTGGTCTTCCCAAGTGGCCTCCTCGGGCCCAAAATGCCGCCATTGTACCTTAACTTGGGTAATAACTCGTTTCCGTAGCTGCACTTCTCTCTAGTCGAGAATGCTCAGCGGCTCGACCAGTACTTCTCCTTCCGGTTCGACCTGCATTACACAATTTCCGAATTAGTTTCCTTTCAAATGGAATTCTTGCTGAACTTTTATTATAACAATAACCCCACCTATATATCCTGCCATCGGATTACATGCTTAGGGTCATACACATACTTCTTTAGGACTGAAACATGGAATACGTTATGGACCCGGATGTGACTTGGCAAAGCCAGCTGGTATGCCACCGGTCCGACCCTTGCCAGAATCTGAAAGGGTCCACAATATCTGGGCGCCAATTAAGCGCAACCAGTCCACTGCAAGGTACTTCTTTTGGCCTGAATTCGAATATACACATGATCCCCAACCTGATACTCCTTAAATCTTCTTTTCCGATCAGCGAAATTCTTTTGTCTATCCTGAGCCGCCTTCAAATTAACACGCACTCTCTTTACCATGTCTTCCATCTCTTTAAGCATTTCAGGTCCTAGACTTAATTTATCCTCAGGCCCTCCCCAGCTGGAGGGTGTACGGCATTTTCGGCCGTACATAACCTCAAATGGACTCATTTGCGTTGAGGTGTGATACCCATTGTTATACGCAAATTCCACCAAATGTAAATATTCTTCCCACCATGTGGGTTGTTGCATAACATAAGCCCTTAGCATATCTTCTACTACTTGGTTCACTCGTTCCGTCTGTCCATCAGTTTGCGGATGGTATGCTGTGCTAAAATTCAGCTGAGTTCCTAAATCCGTAAACAATGTCTTCCAAAAAGCTGATGTGAATTTCACATCCCGATCGGAAATTATTGTTTTTGGAAGGCCATGCAATCTGAACACATTCTGCATAAAAACGTGAGCGATTTGTGCAGCTCTGTATGTAGATTGCACCGGTATGAAATGTGCAGCCTTACTTAATTTGTCCACTACTACCATAATGGAATTCTTGTTTTTCTTTGTTTAGGTATTCCATAATAAAATCCATGGAGATGATTTCCCATTTCCATTCTGGAATGGGCAAGGGTTGTAACAGTCCTGCTGGATGCTGATGTTCGGCTTTAATTTGCTGACACTCTAAGCACCGTGCCACATATTCCACAATATTCCTCTTCATTCCTGGCCAGAAATATTCTTTCCGGATTGCTGTTATCATCTTTTGATAACCCGGGTGGCCAGCATAATGGCTGATGTGGAACTCGTCCATAATCAGATTTTTAATTCTTCTTTGATTGGGCACATATATCCTTTGCTTGAAGTAGATTAATCCAGCATCATCTATCGTATATTCTTGTTGACTGTCCCCTCTAGTAGATTGCTGTATTTGCTGTTTTAGTTGCTGATATTCTGTATCTTGGTCTGAAATTTCCTTTATTATGTCTAGAAAGGGGTTTTTCCATCCACTAATGGAAACTTCATATAAACTTTGTATTTTCCTGCTTAAAGCGTCTGCCACTCTATTTGCTTTCCCTTGCAAATGTTTTATATCAAAGTCGAAACCGCTTAAAAAGTCCATCCACCGCGCTTGCCTAGCGTTTAAAGTAGGCTGGCTGAAATAGTTGGTCAAACTATGGTGGTCGGTGAGCAGTAGAAATTTCCTGCCCATAAGATAATGCCACCACATCTTCAAAGCATGTATAACAGCAGCCAGTTCCAAGTCATAGGCGGAATATCTCTGTTCATGTTCTTTTAATTTACGTGATTCGTAAGCAATTACCCTGCCTTCTTGCATTAAGACTCCTCCCAATCCTTCCTTACTTGCATCTGTGCAGACCACATAATCCTTATTAGGATCTGCTATACTCAGAATAGGTGCCGTGGTGAGCAGATGCTTCAGTTGCTCGAAACTTTTCTGGCAATTTGGGGTCCAATGAAATGCCTTTCCTTTCATCTGTAATGAGGTAATGGGGAAAGCTATTTTTGAGAAACCTTCCACGAATCTCCTATAATACCCAGCCAATCCCATGAAAGATCGGACGTCCGCTACATCTTTTGGCACAGGCCAGTCCATTATGGCCTTTATCTTTTCCGAATCTACTGCAAGTCCATCCTTTGTGATCACGTGACCCAAATATTGGATTTCCTCCTTAAAGAAGTCACACTTGCTAAATTTCGCGTACAACTGGTGCTCTCGAAGGGTTTGTAATACCATTCGGAGATGTTCATAATGTTCTTCGATTGTGCGTGAATATATTAATATGTCATCAATGAATATCAGCACAAACCGATCCAAGTATGGATGGAAAATGCTGTTCATTAAACACATGAAAGTTGCAGGGGCGTTGGTTAGCCCAAATGGAAAAACCACAAATTTGTAATGTCCATACCTTGTTCTAAAGGCCGTTTTAGCGATGTCCTCGTCTTTAATTCGGATTTGATGATATCCTGATCGCAAATCGATCTTGGAGAACACTGTTGCGCCTTTCACTTGATCGAACAATTCATCAATCCGGGGTAAGGGATACTTATTTTTGATGGTCAACTTATTCAATTGTCTGTAATCGATACACATCTGGAGAGTACCATCCTTTTTCTTGACAAATAAAACTGGAGCTCC
>APFE031401791.1:70187-81147 GCA_000404065.3 Pinus taeda | reverse complement strand
GTGTTACAATGAGGCTCAAAGGCCTATTTATTGTTGAGAAACAATGGAAAAACCCTTCACATTCCAAAACCTAACCCTGGAAGATGAAACGCCAAATTGTGGGCCCCATTTTTGGATAAGTTGGTACATCAACTTCCCGAGGTCGCGAATTGGTCGTCTTATCTCCGTTTGACGTGCATGATAGCCCATTGGAAAGATATCTCCAAGGACTACGAAGAACAAGACAATTTTTAGGTAGAAAAATTGCTGGCGGTAGATTTCCCAAAAAACGTCGTTTAGGGCCTCAAAATGGCTCCGGAAGTTTAAGACCCGAAAAACTTCTAAAAATAGTAAACTATGGCATAATTAAGGAAACTGAAAGAACTGAAAGAAGCACTAGAGGGGATCCACGTGGAATTAGCGGGTGGCCACCAATATCCACCTGGATCATTGATGCACAAAGGATTAAGAGGAGGATAAGTGTAGGTGGAACTGATCCCCCTGGGGTTGACCATAACTTGTAAAAGGATAATAATATGGTGATGGGTGAGAGTAAGATATGGATCCAATGATACCGTCAATGGCATGACATGCCCCTACTGCAGAAGCAACACTAGGCCTAGAGAGATTGAGAAGGATGGTATAAATATAACTTGACTAGGCATATATCAGATCATATTTCAGAGCTATCTGGAGAGCTTCTTCCTCGGTTTGAGGAAAGTGTGAAGTGACATATTCACCTATGTGGGGGCAAGGGATTTCTTAAAAATGAATCCATGTAGACACAGTCCCGAAATTCAATAGATTTACAAAGGTTTCTCCTTTTGCACCATTATTTTACATTGTCATAAAGGCGAGTGGTAGAAGTTTGATGGAAGGAATTCATTAGTTCGGTATCAGTGTCATATCGAAGAGGTAATTGGAAATATGATAAGAAGGCATTGGTTAGATTCATAAATGTGGAATGAGAGGCATGTGGTTGATCAACATACCACTTGGCAACAACTCCAGTTAGAGTGTGTTAGAAGAGGTGGAGATGAATGGAGTTCTTGGTGATGGAGTTGGAAGAGCACCACATGTGGAAAGAGTGAATGTGGTTGGTAGGGTCTTCTCTAAGATTCCCTTCAAATTTAGGGGTGTCTGAGGGATGTTTAGTTGGCATGGGGGGCTAATTTTGGTCATAGAGAAGGGGATCATTGATGAGCTAGCTTAAATTATGGAGACTCAAACCATCCCCCTTGGAAAGTAATAGTAGAATAACGATCATACCTGACGAGGTTCCAATATTTCCTCCTTGAGGGTTTCCTTGGTTAGGATTAGTGTTACCACCTTGGTTTCCACCACCCAAATTGGATCTGGTATTACTGCCCATGTTAGTGCTTGACATGGTAGCGATGTAGGGTTGGAAGGATGCAGAATCTAAGGAGGAGGTAGAAGAGTCAGAAGAACTAAAGTCTATATGTGGAATGGATGGTGGACTAGAAGGATGGATCCTAACTCAATGAGTAGGGATAAGAGGATATTATAAAGGAAACTAGGGGTGAAATCCATGAAGTCTCCATGATAGGCACCTAGGGGGAACAATGATGTTAGGACAGAAGAAATCTAAAGGCTAAAGGATGAGGATAAAGAAAGGGAGTAACAAACAACAAGAAAACACCTAGTGTAGTGGTGTAAGGTGAAAACTAACTATAATGATACGCTACTCAAATCCAAGCAAACTCCTATAAAATAAAAATGACCTCTAGCCTAAAGGTGGCCTAAATTCTCAAAAAAATCCTAGTTCTACTATTTTAGATGGCCTTCCAAAAGAATTCTTACATGACGGGGTCTTATATTTGCAATCAGAGTTGTCTAGTGGAAGGTAAGGTATAGAGATGGTTGCTTGCCCATAACCACCGCTATAGGGTGTTTTCCTAAGGCTGGCCACTAAGGTTACCTTTGTCCCAAGGGGCAATCGAATATTGGGCTTCTTGGTAGTCATTCAACAATGTGGAGCCCTAGACCAATGAGTCAGGTAGCATCGTCGAGAGTCATGTGCACTAATACCTAAGCCTAAACCCCTCTGAATCGGGTTTCTAGCACGCACTAGTTTTGACCATGGGATTGTGAATGTTTTTAAGTTACCTACAAGGACAACTTTCTATGTCTCGATGTAAGTGATTGATGGGGGGTTTTTGGAATCTTATCTCACTGATCCTAAACCTAACTACAAAATTGGTTTTCCTTATTTCCCTGGTGGGTTTAATCTATGTGAGTTTAATTATAATTACTGTGGAGTGTTTCAAGTCTTGGCTTGGCATTTGTAACCAAGCTCTCGTTCGCTTAGGGTGTGAGCGTATGTATAATGTGTATGTGGATTGTAACAAAACCGGGTGAAAGTTTCATGTAATGAAGGATAATAAAGTCAAAATAAGACCAAGATCATGGGACATGTATTCCAAGTTGAATGTTGGGAAAACATTATAATGGGCATCACTTTGGTTTATTTATGGCTATGGAAATTGGCAAAGGAAAAGAGGTAATAATTAGCATTTAATTATGAAAATAAAGGAAAATAGGAGAAAAGAGAGGTGAAGAGACACAAATTTACATGCAAGGGAAATTAGAGGGAAAATGAAGGATAATGAAGAAAAGGAGACATCAATAAAAAAAGGCATCAGAGAAATGGTTCAAAGCTTTTGATCTGTTTAGCTTTTTCAAGTTTAATTTGGCTCTCTCCTTTCATTCTCTCTCTCATATACACTCTTGCACACTTTGATTATTCTTGGATCACTTTGGCATTCACTTGTATTTGGAGAAAGGAAGGCAAAGGAAAGTGAAGGAAAACAAGGAGGAGGTTGGATCAATAGCTTCACCTGGAGGATTTTGCAGGTAACAGGTTGCATCTGTGATTTCCTAGTTGGGATGTGAATGTATGGTACATGCATTTGTTTATTTGGTTCATTTGTTGTCAATGGAATGGGTTTTTCCTGGTTTAACAGTGGTTTCATCCTTGCCTTTCCATTTCTTGGATAGCCATGGTGTGATGCGATTCATTATTTGTTTGGCTTTGGATTGTCTGAAGGTTTTGGAACGCAGTCAGGTGGTTTCAGGAAAATTCCCAAGGGTTGGCGGTGGAGATAGTTTTCTTCATGAAGATCTCAACAAGTGGGTGGAGATAGGAAAATTACTCAAGGTAATGTGAAGAAATTATGAGGCATCCAAGCTATGTTTGGTTTTGTGATCTTGGGAATGGTTTAGGTGAGATCAAGATAGCTTGAGGGTGGAGGTGGTTTAACCTCTAGAGTCCCTAGTTAATTATGTTTTTTTTTTCACATGAGATCCCACATTCATGCTTATAATATGGCACTTGGGTGGTTGGCTTAAATAAATATTTGGTTCAAACCAATCTTTGGCTAGGTGGTATGCGGAAGTCCCTGACTAGGTTATATTTATGTTAATACGAGTTATTTGCCTATTGTGATATATGATCACTTGTACTTATTATTGTGTTTATTTGATGGTTGGTTTACCATGGTTACTATTTTGGTTATATGTTGGTTATAAAAATGGTTCTAAAATTTTCTTTAGTTATGGCTCCTATTCATGATTTGATAACTATTTGAATGGTTGAGGAATGCATGGGGTAACAAGTGTTGTTGTAACTACTTGAGATGTCATTAGACCTTCTTGGTGATTCTTAGATGAAGTTCAAATATTTAAGATCAAATATTCATTCATGACCTGTAACTTACATGTTTACCATATGTTTGATGAAATGTCTTGTAACAACCCTAGTGAAAATTCCAAGCAATAAAAGTTAACAATGGAAAAATAATAACCACGTTTGATGGGACACGTATTTCAAGTTGAATGCTAGTAAAAAAACATAGTAATGAGGATCATTTGTGGTTGAATAATGGCTAAGGAAATTGGCAAAGGCAATGGAAAAGGCTTTGGAAGGAAAACAATAGTTTGTTACATTTACTTATGAAAATAATGGAAATTAGGAGAAAAGGGAGGTGAAAGGTCACAAGTTTCATGTGAGGATGAAAATGAAGGAAAATAATGGAAAATGAAGAAAATAGAGGCCTCATTAATAAAAAGGCTTCTGAGGATCAATTCACAAACTTTTGTTAGTTTAGTTTTGGAGCTCTCTCTCTCTATTCTCTCTCTCTCATACTCTTGGACACTTAGGGTTTTCTTGGAGTACTCTTGCAGAGTGTGGCATACTTGGATTTTTAGAGAAAGAATGAAAAGGAAGAGAAGGAAAGTGAAACAAGACATCGGGATCAGCAGCTATAATGATTTTTTCTTGTAGGTACCGAGTTGCATGTATGTTTTCCTCACTAGCTTTGGCATGCATGGCACATTCATGTATTTATTTGGTCATGATATGTCATTGTCATGGAGGATTTCCTAGATTGACAGTGGATTTTCCTAACCTTTCCATTTCCTGGATAATCATGGTGTTTTGGGTTGATTTATTTGTTTTCTATTTGGTTCTCATGTCTTATTTAGTTTGGGTGGAGTTATTAGATCCTGGAAGCCCTGGTTGGAAAGACACTCTAGAAGCCCTATAATAGCTTGGGTTGAGTTATTAGTCCTAGAATCCTTGGTTGGAAAAACGCTCTAGAATCCCTTGAAGGGTTGAGTTACTAGACGTAGAATCCCTGGTTGGAAAAACACTATGGAAGACCATAGTAAGTTGTGGGTTGAGTTACTAGTCTTGGAATCCTTGGTTGGAACAATGCTCTAGAGCCCTAGAAGGCTTGGGCAGAGACCAATTTGGTGATGGTTTTGTGATGTCCAACTGTGAGGTGGAATCAATATTTGATGGGTTGATGTGGTTTGGCCTCTGGAAGCCCTGGATGGTTTTGATTGATGTGTTTTTATGAAATCCCATATTCGTGCTTCGAATATGGCACGAGGGTGATTGGCTGAAGAGAGATTTTTCTCATCCATGTCTATAGTATGGTGGTTCATGGAAGTCCCACAACTGGTTGGCCTTTGCATCATTAATATAAGGTTATTTCTCCTTGTTATTTCAAGAGTATTGTATTGGTTTATATGTGGATTATATGGTTGTTGTTTCCTTGGTATTTATGTTTTTATTATGATGGTTATTAACATGTATTATGATTTATGGATTTCATCATGTTTTTACTTGTAAATGGTTACACAATGTATCTATGGCCTAATGGAGGAAATTGCAGTTAATGTGTTGATGCATCAGTGCTTCTTAGTGATTCTTAGATGAGCATGAGATCCCTATGCTCAGATCTATTGTTTAAACATGTAGATTACATAATTGTGACGTGTTTAATGAAATTCCTGACATGGCTAGTAGGGGTCCAGTCAAGTCCTTGTTTAAGTAATTCTATGTCTATAATTATTCTATTGTTATCTTGAAATTTTGTAAGCATCATTGAGTTATGGGCAGTGACTTGGTCTTTGGATCTGAAATAGTGGCTCAAATCTTGTAGACGAAGGCACAACACTAGACAGAAATGTCCCTAGATGCATGCATACCCATGTTGTGGGAGCATCTAGAGCCTCCTAGATGCATGCTTGTCCATATCAAGGGAGCGTTTAAGGTTTAATGGTATAAAAACTTAGTGGGACCCATGGGCTGGTTACCTAAGTGGTTGGGATGGTTCCTAAGAGTCATGTTGCTGATGTGGAATGTATGTATGGTGTGTTTCCATTAGTTCCACTTCCTTAAGGTGACTTAGGAGGTTGAATGACATCATAGTAACTTATCATCACATGTTTACCCCAGTTGGATGATTACTTGGGTAGATGTGGGAGGAGGGTGGTCTTAGAGTGGTATCAGAGAATGGTTCACCCCTCAGACTGGATGGGTTGTGTGTTGGTCGTGCATTCATGTTGGTTGCATATGTGTTTCTTATGTTGTAAAGTATGTGTTTGCTTTATTTGTATGGTATGGGTTATGGTTTTAGTGAGGTCGCCATGGGGAGTTGATGGTCTTTTTGTGGAGTGTGTCATCATGAGTATATGGTTGATTATGCATTGTTTATGCATGTTAGTATTGCATGTGCTTAAGTGTATAGTGATGTGGTGGTTGTTTTCATGCACGAGGTCATGGTACGTGTAGTTGATATGGTCATGCATTGACGACTGGACTCTTGCTATAATGATGATTATATGGTTATATGCTACGTGTTATATTTCTATATGTTGTCATGATTATGTTATACATGTATTACGTTGATTGTTTTATCTTGCAGATGAGGTATCCTCCCTGAATTATGCTAAGGTATGTTGGTTGAAGAATATCAAAGATTACTAGCAAGATGGTAGACTACAGTTCTCGAGACTCACCCTATGGATCAGATGAGCAGTGTGGTGTTGGGAGCACTTGTGATTTGGTAGACACACTGAGAAGCTTAAAGGAATAAATAAGGAGTTGTAAGGAAGACAATGACATAATCATACAGGCACAAGAGAAACAAGTAGAGGTAAATGTAGTGATACTTCAATGTTTGTCAGAATTGCAGTGACAGGGGCCACTTCAGATCAGCCATGGGTAGGATGACAGAACTAATGGGGCATATGGAAGTAGGTCTCATGGTGAGTATAGGTAATATAGATATGAAACGAACATATATGGCAGGTCCTTAGATACTCTGGATAGGAGAGGTGATGAGCGCAGGCAGAATTCTAGTTCTAGTTCTGACATGCATTATGATCAACATTATTATCATCCTTACATGAGAAGTGATAGGGAATATTTTCCGAATGAATTTAAGAAATCAAAGCCACTTGAATTTTATGGAGAGATGAATAAATAGGATGCAAAGGCATGGTTGCTTGGTATGAGGAATTTCTTTAGGTTGCATGATTTCTCAGAGAACATGAAAGCCATAATAGCTACTTTTAGTCTCAAAGTTAAAGTAGATATTTAGTGGGAAGATGTGAATACTTTCAAAGGTATTCATGAGTAAGACTTGACTTGGAATGATTTTGAGAGACTGTTCAAGAAGAAGTACCTATCAGAGAGATACTTTGATGACAGGGCAAAATAATTCTATGATTTAAAGATGGGATTGATGACAAATGAGGAGTATACTAGCAGGTTCTTGGAGATATTGAGGTATGTGCCTTAACTCAAGGAAGAGAAGGCCAATATTTAGATATTCATTAGTGGATTACCGATTTCATTCAAAGACAGGATTGAGTCAGATGAGCCTAGATCATTGGAGGAGACCAAGCGAAAGCTAAAGCAATGTTATGAGCAATCGAAGCGTATATCTGAGACTAAGTCAAACTGGAAAGGTAATGAAAAGAATAAAGGGTAATGGGACAATAAGTGAACAAGACATCAGGGTATAGATAATAAAGAGAATGAATTTCCATATAAGAAGTTCAATCAATTGGATAGAGGATAGGGACATTGATCTCAGAAGCAAAACAATGATGTAGACTAGAAGCCTATAGAGTGTTGGACTTGTGGAAAAGATCATCGCAGGAGATTTTTGCCACCGCATCATGGTGGTACACCAAAGATATACAATTCTCATAAGACACGGACAATGGGAGATGTTGTGAAAAGTATTCCTAGGATCTATGCAGTGCTGGATAATAGGCAGGTAGATCACCACGTGATGGGCCTCTAAATTAGGCATAAATTAAGGCCCATATGACCATCCTTCAACACATTAAGCCTATCTTTTTTCATTATATAATGTATTTCTAACTTAATATGTTCATTAGGAAGGTTTATGGATAATTGCATATGTGTGCCTAATATTTTTTTTTTTGTGGAATATTGTGAGAATATTGGGCAGATTATGAAGATTTGGAGGAGATAATCTAGGGACCTGCTCCCTACTATAGGAGGATAAATATTAAATAATAAATCAACAATATGTTCTAGAATTATGGCACAAATTGTGGAGTTCCAATGATTGAGAAAATCTAGGAATGTGTTCCCTTTTATTTAATGCAGATTCCTAGTATTGGGAAATAGATCCACTAATCAAGGGATTTTGTTGGGGAAAGCTTCCTCCTTTCATGGGGAATGATTCCTATTCATTTTTTATAAGTACCAAGTCAAATTTTCCTCTAGGTATATTTTTATTAGTCTTCTTGTGGAGGGAACTCGTATTTTTGCAGTTCCACTATCATTTTTTGCAAGGATGTAATTGTATTGATGGAAATAATGAAGATTGGTGTCATGTTTAGCTTATAAACCTTGGTATCCTTCATAGGACTCTGATTTTCCTTGGGCTTGTCCATCCCATGGCCTTAGAGCCCTTTTGTATCATTTACTTTTTTCCTTTTCACTTCTTATTCACATGCATCTCTTGTTCTTGTTTTTTTTTCTATTTTTGCATTTAATGTTAATTATTTATTGTTCTAGGATTGGGTTAAATGGTTGAAGTAAGTTATTTTTCATGATCACAAGAATCATTTCATCCTTGTAACAGATTTGGAAGGTCATAGTAATCATTGAGCTACTTGTATTAGTTTTCTTATTCCCAAATTTAGATTTCTAGAAATCTTTTGTGGAAAATAACAGTAAATTTATGCTATTTTTTAGAGCATGCTAACGAGATTCAATCAAGTTGATTCCACTTCAATTAGATTAAAAAAAAAAAAAAAATCATTACCCCATTTCATTTTCACATGATTAGGTTAGTAATTTTATAGATTTACTAGCTCACTAGTTCTCGAATTTATAGATTTTAGACTAGTAATTTTATACCATTTTTTAGCATGGGTTAATAGAGGTATTTTTGTGTGATTCCACTTGGAATGGAAACCTAATAAATCCTAGTCAATAAAAAGAATTTCCCATCCAATTTGGATTTGATTTGGTTGGACATCGGTGAATTATAACTCTCTATAGAAAATTTGTTGTTTCCTGTAGTAGTTTTATAGGAAACCTTGTAGCAGCATTCCAACATGTATATACTTACTGAAATTCGCTCAAGAATATTGGTTAGTGTCCCTTAGGGTTGAATGAAGAACCCTAGGCTCTAAATCAATTATTATGGAAGACTAAAGACTGCTTAGGATTTGACTCTTTACCTATGCAAAACATTTCAGTGATTTGTGCTAATAGACAGATTTATGGATTGGATAATACAATGATGATTTTCTTGATTGCCACATCCAATGAACACTGTTAATGGATCTAAACTCTTTGAAATGTAATGGTTGAAATTTAGTCCATGATATTTACTTTATGCAATTAGAATATTTTTCTTTCCTTGTACTTTATTTCTTGCAATAGGTTAAGGTTTCCATTTCGAGCATTTCATTTCCTGCAATTAGTTTAGAATTTGACTTCAGTACATGCACTCCATTACATCATGAAAACAAAGGAAGGACACATTGTACGCTACACATATAGTTCTGATACCTCTTAATTTTGTACGAACCCCGGGTTGATAATTAAATTTGGTAGCCTTGGGAGTTGTAGCATTTTTGTTGCAATATTGAGGCTCGTCACGTTTTGGCGTCATTGCCAGGGAGGTATCAAAGTATGCATTTTTTTTCTTCCCTAGTTGATTCATTTCTTTTTTACTTTCTGAAAAAAACAAAAAATATTTTCATTAGGTATATTTCATTTCAAAAACAAAAGAGTGCATTGAATTAGTGTTTACATTCAATCATAAAAACAAAAAAATGGTCTCCAACACCAACCCACCCACCCCCTCCCCCATTTGATCATGTGGTGTAGTAAGAGCCACATCACCATCCACTTTTGCAAGTAGAAGAAGAAGAGATGGAAAATAAGGTAGAATAAATGGATGGAGATGATGATAATGAGGAAGATCCTCTTGGCTTTCTCATTCAAGATACTAATATCAATATGCATATGAAGAAAATCCCTCCATCATTTCTTCCAAACTTTCATGGTCTAAAGTCAGAGGATCTGGAAACCTTTCTCTTTGATTTAGAAATTGTTTGTAGATCTTATGGTTAATTATTAAACACTCAAATATTGAAATTATTTCCAGTGACATTGAAGGATAGAGCTCTTAAATGGTTCATGAGTTTAGGGACTAATTCAATTAGATCATGGAATGATATGCAAATGATATTTTAAGAAAAATATAAAGATCATGATCTTAAAGAAAAAATCCTTAGAATGAATAAAAAATAACATGAGAGCCTTGAGGATCTAATAGAAAGGTTCATGTATAATTTTAAGAGGGAAAAATTACATCATTTAGGATAGAGACACACTAAAAAATCTCTTAGAACAATTAGGGATAGATCGAAGTACACAATGCAAAGCCAATTTTACCATATTAAAATTTCTTTCACTGTGAGGAATTACTTAATAAACCACCTCTGTTAAGTAATTTATAATTAAACCCATGAAGAATAATTAAATAAATCACTATTTATTTGATTTTCTTCTAGGAATAATTAATTAATCACTAATTAATTATTATTCTTTATCAATTTTGACTAAGTCCCTTAGGAGTAATTAAATAATAATTATTTGTTTATTATTCCTTAACCAATTCCTTGAGATGATAAATAAATCATTTATTTATTTATTAGTTCTAAATAAAAGTTTAAATATTTTTTACCTCCTAGCCAAAAATAATAAAATATTCCAAGTGGTTTTTCCAAGAATGGGGTTAATAATATTTTATTATTGTTCATTATTCGAGGATAGTGTAATATTTTGTTATAAATAGAAGGGTTTTCCATTCATTATTTACTTTTGATTATTTTCATTGTTGCACTCACTGCTATAACTCTGATTATTATCACTGTCGCACACCACTTTTCTTTCATTTGAGTTCTGGTTGAGCTCAAATATTTTATTTGTTGGGTTTACACATTATAGAGGAGATAGACTTTACACAAGTTGAAGACGTTTAAGGATAGCCAAGAACCCATCCCGTAGAGGGGGGCTAGTAACATTTATTTGTTCCCTTCACAGGTGTTATAATAAAATCTATTCTTTGTATATCTGGTTTCCATTGGATGATTGGAGTTATTAATATTT
>APFE031401791.1:49859-69543 GCA_000404065.3 Pinus taeda | reverse complement strand
ATCCCCTTAGGGCTTCTAGTACGCTTCCACCTTTATAGGATGAGTTTAGTTGAGTAAGAAGACTGAGTTTTTGCAACACTTTCCACCATATTTTCTAGATTTGTACCCTTATGTTTCAAATATTTAAATATAGGTTGTTTCCATCCATAGTTTCATATTAAACTTTGTTTGGCCTTAGGGTCCCATTAGTTGCCCTAGGTCTTACACCCATTTCCCTATCTTTTTGCAGCGATCTTCCTCTCTAGTTTTTTGTTGTTGCTGCACCAATTTCCAGTAGCCTAGTGTCATTTGATTCCACTCACACTGACACTTAGATATCTTGACCTTTTTAGTGTGTTTTCAATTGATTTTGCCACCACCTAGCATAGTGTTTGCAAACCCAATTTGGGTGGGGTTTAGTTAATTGTTTTTTTGTTCATTTTTCGTTTTTAATTTCAGTTTATTTACAAAAATAATTTTTCTTTTTTCAAACACGATTTGGGTTTAATTAATAAACACACTTGCACACACAAGCACACCTTAAGCGAAGGGCACTTGGTTTAAACCACTAAGCCAAGAATTAACATAATAAATTATCTCCCCACACAGAGACAAAGGCATATTGTTTATCTTCCTTCACCATTTATGTGTCACTTGTGTCTTACCACCATTGTGCCACCAAGGCGTTTGTCACAAAGACTCTTAGGCCTTCGTCCCTAGTTTCCTCTTGTGCATATTACTCCTCCCCACAAGGTTCGAGTTCATAGTCCCCCGATTCCACATACCAACTCTTCTTCTGGTTCATCTGATCTCGAACCTCCTTCACAACATATCATCACCATGTCTGGACTCACAACTGGTGCAGGAACCCAACTTGGTGTTGGCCCCGGTTCTACCCCAGTGATCACATCTAGTGGAACCGTCTTCGGAACCGTTCAAGTAGCCCCCATGCTAATTATGGCTGGGTTAAGTCTCCTAGATTTTAGCCCATTGATAAATGACTCTATACACCACGATGTTGGTTGGCCTGCTATGCTGACTAAGATTCCCTCCAACATCCTAAAATTTGAGGGTAGTTTTGGAGAGGACCCTACCAACCATGTCTTCTCCTTCCACATGTGGTGTTCATCCAATTCCATTACCGATGACTCCATTTGTCTTCTGCTATTCCAATGCACACTCACTGGAGATGCTACAAAATGGTATGTAGATTAGCATGTCACCTCGCATTCCATTTTCACGATGATTGAAAGCATTCCTCTCATATTTTTAGTTACCTCTTTGATACAAAACTGGTACGAAGCTATTGACCTCATTCCGTCAGTCCTTCACCAATCTCCTTTCTGATCATGTTTAAGAGTGGCGTAGAAGGAGGAGCACATGTCGTGCCCCGCCCTTTGAATACCATGTCTATCTAGATTGGTTTCTTAGGCTCCGTTTATGACCCATTGAAAAATATGTCATGTCCCATTTTCCTCAAACAAAGGAAGAATCTCCCCAAACTGCTCTAAGGTATGACCTGATTTATGTGCAATCTGGTTATGTCTATATTGTCATTCTAGACCTCCCCTATCCTAGAGTTGTCAATGCACTGGGGGCATCTCATGCCATCAATAGGGTATCATTGGAACCATTTCACATCCTCTGCCATATACTCGACAAAGTTATGGCTATCTGCAGGAGTGAACAAGTTCCTCCAACACTTGTGCCCCTCTTACTAGCAACATGTTTTTAGGGCTAGCAAATGCTCAAACTATCTACCAAACAATTTCTCCTCCACCATCTTATCCCTATGCAAAATCGAGTACTCTAGCCCCTTAAGCATTAGTGTTGCAACCTCCCATGCATCCTCAGCCCCAGCAGCCACTACCCCCTCAAGGTCGAGTGTTTTCACAACAAAATGTGATCAATCCCCAAAATTTGAAGAAAAAGAATAAAGGAAGGGTAACAAGGGTAACCAGGGTAATCAAGGTAATTAGCCTAGTGAACCCCACGGGAACCAGCCTAACACTAATAACCAACAACAGGGCAACTATCCCAAGCAGAACAAGGCTATTCATGCAAACAAGCCTTGTGGATGTTGTGGTGTACATGGCCATTATACACATGAGTGTCCTATCTTACCCTAGATGCGCCAAATGTGGGAAGCACAAACAACTTCTAGAGGTCAACAATCGCCTCAAAATCCTGCACCATCTCAACCAGTAGTGCTAACAAATCCTTTCCCTCAACAAGGATTTGTTGTTTCTCAACCTCAGCTAGGTCAAGAAGCCCATGCCCCCCAACCTTCTGGTCCTGGTGACTATTAGATCCTTATGATGAATTCTGATGAGGTTAACCCCTCTAATATCAACCTGCAAACTGGGCTGCATCAATATGATAAGCCATCAACTTCATCTTCCATTGAGTCCAAAACCAGAGCATTTGTTGAGCCTCTTATGACGCCAAATGGTACACTACACATCCCTCAACCTAAAGTTGAGGCAATTCCCAAGATCCCAAAGGGACCATTACACCGTAACGTGGCTTCTAACCAAGTTTCCCATACATACAATATAGTAGATGACTTGGCGCAATCACCTTCTACCATGTCGACATTGGAAGTACTCTAGTCATGACCATCTCAAAAGAAAGATCTACTAACTGCTTTGGGAACAATAGATCCTTCCGATAACCGCTTGGTTTTCTTCCCAGTTGATACATCAAAATATCCCCCATTGCCTTCATCCGTTGCTTTCTAGATACCAGTCCGAGTCTATAATGCCATCATCTCTCGATGCATTATTGACAAAGGTGCATCCACCTGTGTGATGTCCATTGTCATTTGGAAACAGTTTAAGTCACCTGAGTTGTCCCCCTCCACCATCACTTTGCGTGCTTGATACAGACACTCCTCCCAGCCTCTTGGCATGTACCACAACTATCCAGTGACTCTTGCGGGAAAGACTACCCACGTAGACATTGAGGTTATTGATACCCCTTTAGACTACAACATTCTCCTAGGTCATAGTAACACATATGCCATGTCAGCCGTCACATCTGCGATTTTCCGCAAGATGTGCTTCCCCCATGAAGGGAAGATTGTTATCATCGACTAGTTGACTTACTACGAGTCGACATCCATGACCTCCCCTGATTCCATTATCTCATCAATGTCAGATAAGTAGTCTCCAACTCTCCCCACCATTGTTTCACCTAGATTCTATAAAGATTCATCATTGTTGGGTGCTTTCCTTAGTCCTCCCCCTCTCATATCAGAGCCTAACTCTTTGAACATTTGCATGTTACAAGAATCACAGACTGCTCTCAAGTATTCAAGTACATCTAATCCACAACCAGCTCCTCAGCACCTTGTGGTTAGTATCCCAGCCGAGCCATCTAGATCCACCCCACTAGGACCTCCTGCATTTGTGGGTGCCTCTCCTATGTTCCCACCATGAATTGTTCCTCCAAGTCTCAACCATTGAGGAGTTGTTCCACCAAGACATTACCCTGTAGGCCAGATACCTTTCTTATTTCCCCCTTCGAGAATATTTTGTGTCCCTATCATGACTTCGCTGGTCCTTCCTAACATGACTTTGGGGATCCCAGTATGGTACATTAATCCCCCTGCAAGCATTTTTCCTGGTCAGCTAAGACCTTATCACAACATCAACAGGAACCCACTCCTCTTGCGAAAGCATCCGTACAAGGGTGCAAAGCTAAAAGGAAAGAATCTAAGGATAAGGCTCCCCAAGCTCCTCCAACCCCTAAGGCCCCAAATCCATCACCTCCATGTGCTTTGTGGAAAGTTGTTGGGCATGCCACCAATAATTGTCTTGAAGTCCATGCTAACTTACTAGGTCCACCCAAGAAACTCATAACATTACACACAAATCACTCGTGTGCCTTGTGCAATCATCATGGTCACTACTCCCATTATTGCCCTCGTCTTAACGAATTTCGCGATTGTCTTGAGGCGATTCATGAATACGAGACCACTTGTAGTGGAACACCTACTCCTCTACCTATGGATTTTGGCACCACTAGTAAATCAGAACAGGGGGACTCTGGTCCCACCATCATGATCCCTCCCCCTGAAGTCGAGATGATGGAAACCATGGGCCATATCCTTTACCTGTCTTTATCCTTGAGTTCCTCACAAAAAAACCTTTCTGAGGTTTTTGTGCACACTTCTATCAAACCTCTTTTAATAGAATCCCAGGTCTCAACATCTATAGGTCCTCCATCTACTAGCTCGTCGTGTACCATTCTAGATGATGCATATGTGAACCTTCTCTCTCAGGTTGATGCACCAGGTACCACCGTCGCATCATGTAGTCAGTCTTCCTCCCGTCCTCCCATCTTCCATTCTGATAAGCACATCATGGAAGCTATGTCTACCCCTGATTACCCTTGCACTTAGACAAGGGGGCATATTTTTTGGAGGATTTTGAAGGCCATCTCCTTCTTAATTCTCCCCATGCAATCTACCTCAAGAAATTTTGTTCATAGCATATCCCTTTGATTTGAGTGTCTTTATTTCTGCCATTAAGTTAGGTAGGTTGCATAATCTCATATGTTGTCTTTTGCACCTTTCAAATGGATCCATCATCCACACCGTGTATCGGTTACGCTAATGGTGTGAGTCACTTCTCCAACAATCTAGCCTTTGTAGCCTGGGCTATTTTTACCCCCTTGCATACGCTAGTCCTTTCAAACGACATGTGCATTAGATATGCCACCAATTACCAGGTTGAATATGATGTAGTGATAGGTTTGTTAGTCGATACCCTCACTCATCGCATTCTTCATCTCCATGTCCATTTAGATTCCTTGCTACTTGTCATGCAATTGAATGGTGTGTATCATGTGTATAACCAAATCCTATTTAGGAAATATCTACAAGTTAAGTTGTTGGTACGTGAATTTGAAACCATTACCTTTAGTCATGTTCCTAGAGCCCAAAATAACTATGTAGATACCATTGCAAATAACATTCTAGATTGGCACTTATCACATGTATACCACAGAAGAAAACCATAAAAAACAACACATGGCAAACCATCATCATCATATAAAAATGCATAATCATATTATGTATCACATAAAACATACAAGTGTTTGGATTCCACCAGTCTAAATACATCCAATATGCCCATAGCATACTGGAGGGCACATAGGCCCCTACACCTCCTTGTCATCCTTTGGAGGATCTTGTGCCAAGTTGGGCTGAGATGTGTGGAGTCTGATGTTGTCCTCTGAGATGACTCTAGTTTAGTTAGTCATGCCAAAGCATCTAAAATTTTTTATGGTTTTAAATTTTAGGGATGACCAATGATATGAATCATTTAAAATAGGTTCTTAAGCCCTAAAATTACTAAACTAGATGAAAGGGATGCTAATTGTATAGCTATAGTTAATTGATTTAAAGTGAATGAATAACATAATATGTGATGTTATAACTTGCTAAATATTCAAACAGAATATTTGATTGTTCATAAGCAAAGAATACAGGCAAACAATGTTTCCTGTAGAAAAAAATATATTCATACAAATGCAGATTTATGTGACAATTAATTGACATAGGGGAGTTTATAATAACAAATAGTCTTATAAGCTAGTCCCTAGTTATTGTTGATAACATCACAGGGGATTTAAGACTGACTGATACTTAGTATGATCTTACACAGTTCTCTACATAAAGAATTGAATATTTGAAGCAATACAAAATGAAATAAGCACATATGATAATTTACAAGAAGACAGAACTATAGTAGGAAAATTAAGAATCCTTTCATTAGCTTAGCAAATCTCCAGCTCGATTACAATTCTATTCTCAATACTCATACAAGGATTCAACCCTTAATAACTTGAAGGAGGACTTGTTTATACAAAAAATTCTACTAGATATTTTAAAAAAAAATTACAAAAATAGTACCAAATTGTAGGAATTTGTAAACTACTAAGTGCTGGCACTATCCTTTAGGAATATGTTGATGATGTGGTCCCCAGAAAGTGTTGCCCAATTTTCCTTCATTTTTTGATGAAAGTTACTCAATAACTTCACACAAGTGATCCCATCAGTCTTCACTTGGTATGACAAGATTTACCAATTTTTTGTAAACTTCATCAACCTCGGTGTATTTCTCAAAAGTGGGCTTATTCACAAAAAGATGTTTAATTTCATGATTAACAGTTAATTCAAAATCTAAAGCTTTTAATGCTTGTTTCCCTATAATATGCCCCTTTATACCTACAAATTTTGATTTGTCAGTGGCTATGGTATAAATCTTCTGCTAGTATACTTCTAGACTGGTCATCCTATCATTTGGGACCACTAATCCTGCCAATCCTCTCTGATTCAGTAAATTAAATTTAAAATGAAGCCTTTGGACCAAAGTATTCAAGGTTTGACACTTGGTCTCTAACTAAGTCGTAAAATTCTTCTTCTGCAACAACTTCTTGATTTCCAAGATGGTTTATGTTCTATCCTGAATTTGAATCCACTCCAATTCAGCCCTGGTTTTGAGTTAAGAACTATGATCATGTGTGCATCTTCACATGGTTTATCTTTGAGTAGCTACTTCACTTAATCAATGGATACATGACATCTATTTATGAGTTCGTCCTAATAAAAAATGATCAGAATGGAAAGCAATACTTTAGTCATGGTCTGACTAATATCTTCCCATAAGCTTTCCTTTGCTTGGGCCAAGGCCTGAGTCATCAATGATTGACTCTGCAATTCTTCAATTCTTTTATTCAACCTATGTGTTCTCTACATTTCCTCAACATACAAACTATCATTATTTATTTTCTAAGCTTCTAGATTCTGAAATTTCTTATGAAGCCTTTCATTTTCTTACTTCTGGTGAGTGAGCTCCTGTGAGAGTTTGTTCAAATCTTGTGTTTTCGATGAAGACTCCCATGTTGTTTTGGACATTGTAATAGGAATAGCAATGATGGGAGCTATAGCTAACTGGGTAAATTTCTCCTTTTCCTTAAGAAATTTCTCAATCTACTCCTCCATGGTTTTAATCTGTACATTCTACTCAATTATTAGTTTGACCATTTCTTCCTTGTGCTTCTCATTCTCTCATATCTCCTGGGTTTGGGGGTGCTCTGTAGATGGCAGTTTTAACTGTTTTCTCAATAATGCAATGTTTGTGTTCTTCTTCCTGATAAAAACTTCAACAGCTTTGACATCACTAGGGTCATATCCAATTTTAATTACTAAGTCCTCCAATGAATTATCCCTATTGTCTTTAGCTAAAGAAGATATTTTCTCAATCTTCAATTGTGACTGCACATTTGAAAGAGCAGTTTTAAGCTTTGATAATGCCATAATAGTGTTGGTCATGGTTGAGAACAACATCTTGCCATACTACCTATGCATGTCCATTTGATCAATTGGATGTATCTTATTTGCATCAAATGTAAATACAGTCTTCTTATAATCAAAATATCCTTAAGGAAAAGGGAATTGAGCCTCTAGAAAGGCCATTTGCATTCTTCCTTTCTCACTATCAAATGTTGTTAGCAACCTATGTTGTGATGTGGAAGGCTTCTTCCAAAACTATGCATAAACATTAGCTTTCAAAGCTTCATTCTTCTACTTGATTTTAAGGAAGTTAGTGAAAACATTTGACTCCTTTGTTTCACTTGTTCCTACTGATTGATTAATTTCCAACAAATTCTGTGAAGTAGAAGAAGAAGAAGGAGTAGTAATTATAGGTTCTTCTTTCCCTACAGAAACCTATGAATCATCCAAATTGATGATGATAGGCTCCTTCTAACCTTGAGTTGTAGTAGTAGTTGTAGTGCCCTTCGATTCAATCCTTGATTTCTTCTAGTAATGGATGAATTCCTTCTCTCCAATTGTTGATGGATGATCATTCCCTAGGCTTCCTGTCATGTTTACTTTGAGAAATAGGAGTGTGAAGAGTAGAGGAGGTAAAACTTGTTCTTCTGCTTCTTGAAGAGTATTATCTTCCCACTGTTCCTGATTTATAAATTTTTCAATCTTTGACCTAGGTATATGATTATAAGGAGTGGTTTTAAGTTCCACCCTTAAGTCTGAAATAATGTTGAATGGATCATAGGACCAGGTAAAGCTAGGTTGGAAACCCATATATTTCAAAATAGCATCTACCTCTAAACCAACTGATCTAGTTTTATTAATAAATGATCCAACTTGTGCCTTGATCTTAAATTGTGATCTCCTCTTCCCTGAGATGAAATGGAGCTCATCCATGTTCATCATCTTCCTAATATATTCCAAAGAAAAGATTCTCATTAGAACATATTTTGGCAGCTTACATGGAGCCAATTCACAGCGATATACTCAGATCTTTGTGTAGTTCTAGTAGAGGTACCAGTCTCCTGTTCTGACTTGATCACTGAGGTGTAGGATCCTTTTAATTTTTTAATTGATCCTGGGTTCACTCTGACTGTTGAGGAGCTGTGCAATTGGGTGGATGAAATAATATATGAAATAAGAGAATCTAAACTCAATTGAATTCTTCCTAATCAATGATGTTCAGTGAATAACTTGATTCTCTTGCTGATCATCTTGCTTGTGCAAAACAATAGGCAACTTGTCTCCCTGCTAAAAAATAAACATATGAAATAAAATTGAGTATTTAAATACTCCTTCAGTAGTGAGGTTCATCAATTTCTCATGCATAGCTTCAGCCAAAAATTGACTGTAGTTATACATGAAGGTCGACTTGTTTTCCTTGAAAAATATATACATATATCCTAGGATAACTTCATACACCCATTGGTCTGACTGATAACCTAATAAGTAAGAAATGTGTGAAATAATATGCTTGGCTCTTTCAGGGAACATAGATGTCGGGTAAGGAGGATTATTCTTGGAGATCTTAGCATTTCAGGGAGAAAGATCTCAAAGATTTGAGCTCTCTGAGGGAAATTCAGCTTGTGATACAGGTTGATTAGGGCTGTAGTGGAGAAAAAACTAAGGGAGTCACTGTGAGGTATCATAAGCATTTGGTTTATGGTTTCTGCAGAAATAGTTATCAAAATGTCTCCATTCTGAGCTATAACTGTTCACTATAAGGGATTATATTTAGCTTGGCACCATATAACTAGGCCAGGAAAGGAATAAGTCTAGGGAAACATGTGCAAAGGTAAATTATATTCCCAGAGGTTTATTTCATCCTTATAATCAAAGTAGGTTTCCTTCATCCAGTTGTGTAATTAGAACATGTAGAATTCACTTTCGGTGTTTGCAACTTTGAAGTATTGATTGGCTAATGGGATATGGTCCAGGTCCAAGGCATCAGAGGCCTTTGGGGTTTTGGGAGATGTAGAGGAGTTGGAAGAGGATTTATCCTTTTTCTTTGGAACCATGGGTATAACAGAGTTTTAATGGTGCAAGACAGAAAAATGCAGAGGTAGCTAAAGGATACTTTCGATTACAAGCTTGGCTAAATAGAGAATTTTCAAACAGAACAATGAATAGAAACAATGAAAGAATTATAGAAGAAGGCAAATGTAATGTGGGATATGAATATTTAACAGGGATTTAGGAGGACCATTACATTAGAGGTCATTGCTAATCGGCTAATCAGAAAATTAATGTGTTAACGGGAAGGAAGAGAAGAAATGGGAAGGGAAGTTATGGCGGTAATAGATACACAGGAATGGTTAAGAAATATCGGGTGAGGGCATGTGGCATGGAGTGATTGGGGGAGGATGGCATGGGAGGAGTGACCATTGGCGTAGTATCAGGAAGCGCAGGAGTATGGATGGCAAATTTCGAAGGGTGGGGGTAGTGGTAAGTGGTTTGGAGCGAGGGGGGTGCGAAGTATTGAGGGAATGACATGTAGATGAGGGGACCCACTGGGTAAAACCTTTTTCGCACACCCCCCCCCGCTTGCCGTTATCTCATTTCATAGTGAGGGGGTGCGAAGAGCTTCCCTACTGTTGATCTGGGCGGGGAGGCTAATAACCATTGATTTCTGCCCAAAGCTTAAAACTTGCCGACAAAAGACTTTTTTCATTTATGACTTTGGTTTAAAACACAAAAAAACATATTTATTTACAATAATTAATCACCCTTTTAGGAAGGTAATTAAAAAATAATGAAATTTAATCTAACCAAGGGAGCGTTTAAACTAGTTGCCCTTTTAAATTATTTAACTAATATAAGCCTAATCTATATGACTTTAGGCCAATTTTTAAGCATATTATGCCTTTTATTTGTCCTGATCTAACCTAATTTCTAATTTTCAACCAAGATTAAGTTGTTTGGTTAAATTTATTCTCTAGTCTAGAACAAAAATTTAAATGATCTGATCAAGATTGCAAAAATTTGATTCAAATCAGAAGAAAAGGTTGTGGCATAAAAACAAACTGCACACAGACTTTTATTATTACAAATGGAATTTTTTTCATGAAGTGGCACTTTAAACAAGCACACTTATTCAAATATTTTTGACTTTATTTTGATGGGGTTCTATTTCATCTCTTTTTATTTTTCTATTTTTTCATTTTTTTCTTTATTTTTTTATACCTTCTTTTATGAAATAACAACTGACTTATCAAAAATAAAGTATGTTACAACATCAGCTCCAACTGGGGACTTCTTCCTTCTACAAGATGCAGAGAAATTGCAGATCTATGTGCCTTCTCCTTGGGCTAATGGGGTCTTCTGTTGAAACAAATACACACTACATGTAAAATAAAACTCTCTGGTATAATAAAATGGTGAATAAATGGAAACCTCTCAATACGGAATATAGTGCTTCAAGTACTTCCCATTGACAGGCAATGCAACATACTCTTACTCCAAATTCTGGAGAATTAAAGTGTTATTACCCTTGACCTCAGCAATACTAAAAGGTCCCAACCAAAGGTTGTCAAAATTTCCATGTTTTCCTTTGTCTTCTCTCCTAGCATCCCATCTTAGTACCAAATCACCTTGCCTGAAATCTCTTTCCCTAGCTTTCCTATCAAACAAGATTTTCATTTTACTATGATATTTCTTAAGCTTGTACTATACTTCATCTCTATCTTCATTCAATTTTGTCATCTAATTTATTCTTCGAGAGATGTCAACAGTCTCTTCATTTGACTCTTGCAAAAAATCTAAAACAGGAAAAGCTAAATGTGTGGGAAATAATTCTTCTTTTCCATAAACAAGCTAAAAAGGGGATTTATGTGTTGATATTTTGGGTGAAATTATGTTGGCCCAAAGTGCATAAATAAGAATACTATCCCAACTCCTTTTATGATCCTCCAATGTTTTTCTTATTACTCTAACTAAACTTTTATTTGAGGATTCTTCCAGTCCAATTGCCCATGGATAATATGGTGTGGAGTGATGCAACAAGATCTGATATTTATGACAGAAGCCAATCATCTTAGTACTGTTGAATTCTTGTGCATTTTCTATCACTATTTTCTAAGGGCATCCAAATCTAGACAATATATATTCTTCAATGAACTTGATCACAACAGTATCAATTGCAATTTTTACTAGAATAGCTTCTACCCACATGATAGAGTAGTCTATAGAAATCAATATCCATCTGTGTTGATTGCTTGATGGAGGATGAATTTCACCAATGAAATCCAATACCCATTGAAGGAATGGTGCTTGGATAAAGATTGGAACCAATGGAATAGCGCTAATATTTTCTTTCCAGCAAATATTTGACACTGTGTATAGCTCCTAACCTTTGCTCCCATATGTGCAAAAAGAGTAGGCCAATAAAACCCTGCCCTTAAGATCTTGTATGTTGTGGCCCTCCAAGCATAGTGGCCTCCACAAATTCCTGCATGAAATTCATCAATGATCCCTTTTGTTTCATTCTCTATTAGGAAAAGTAGAAGTATATTAAGAGGATATTTCCAATACAAATTTTCATTCACAATACAATACTTAACAACTTTCAATTTTAGTTTTTTACATTGATTTCTGCTAAATTCAGCTGGACATTCAAATTCTCTAAGAAAATTCACAATGTCAAAGTACCAATCCGATAACAAAAAATTTTCATCAATGTGAATCAAAATTTTCTGGTATAATGTAGAAGGTTCTTATGGATTCTCTTGTGTGGGAATTTCAGAAGGTTCTTGTGGATTCTTCTCAGTTGGGCTCTCAGAAGGTTCTTGTGGATTCTCCTGTGTAAGGATTTCAGAAGGTTCTTGTGTATTCTTCTCAGCCGAGATGTTAAAAAAAAAAATATTCCTAAGATATTGCAATTGGAATCAACAAGGAGCTTGGCCAGGCCTTGACCTATTATCAGTTTGGTAGTCTTGATGATGATATCATACTCTAAAATTTTAGTTATCCGTCTCCCTCTCCTTCCATTAGTGTCAGGCTGAGTTAGAAAAGTTTTGACAGCACTATTAGGTACATAGGCAATGATAGAAGAATGGAGGAGATAGACTCTAAAGGATTTCAAATCTTGAACTAAAGAGTAGGCTTGTTTTTCAACGATTTCATACTTTAGCTCATCATCTCTCATGACCTTGCTAAAGAAGGCAATGGGTTGGTCACCTCCATCTTTGTTCCTTTGCAAAAGAACAACAGCTAGTGTGGTTTCAGAAGAAAAAGAAAAGACACTAAAAGGTTGGGAGTAATCTGAACTGGCTAAGATGGGAGCTTCTACAATGGCCTTCTTAATCCGATCAAATTCATAACTAGCAGGAAAAGTCCATTTGATTTCATGATTCTTTTTTAGCATATCAGTTATGTCCTTAACTATTTCTACATAGCTAGGGATAAATCTTACAAATTTAATCTTTCCAAGGAAAGCTTGAACTTCCTTCTTGTTTCTTGGTAATATGAGTGTCTAAATTGTTGAGACTCTTTTAGGATCAATGACTACTCCTTCTTTAGATATGATGTGGCCGAGAATTTTTCCTTCTTGAAGTGAAAACAAAGACTTCTTGGGATTAAGAGAAATCCCAAATTTTTTGCACTTGACAAAATCCTTTCTCAGATGCTTCAAATGCTTTTCATCAGAATTGGAAAAAATAGTTAAATCATCTAAATAAATAACAACAAATTTGTTTATCTTACCTACAAATGCAAGATCCATAGCACGTTGAAATGTGGCTCCAACATTAGTTAACCCAAAAGGCATCCGATTATACATGAATGTGTCCCATGGAGTTGTAAATGCATTTTTTTCTCTATCCTCTAGAATAACCATAATCTGCTCTAGAATAACCATAATCTGATTATATCCGAAGAAACCATCTAACATGGAAATTCTCTGGGCTTCTGAAGCTTTCTGAAATAATTGATACATCTTAGGTAATGGATAATTGTCCTTCCAAGAAGATTTATTCAAATTCCTAAAATCCATACATAATCTAATTTCACCATTATTTTTCCTCACTGGAACTAGATTGGCTACCCAATCTAAATATCTTAATGGAAGTATTATTTTAACATCCAATAACTTCTTTAGTTCTTTATCAATTACAGGAAGGAGTACATGATTATTTCTTCTCGATTTTTGTTTGAAAGGTTTTGCCTCTGGTTTTAATGGAATTTTGTGTTCAATAAGAGATGTATCATAGGTTTTTAATTTACTATAAGACCATGCAAAAACATCTTTGTAGGCTTTAAGGAGGGATAAATATTTCTCTTTAGCTTCCATTGATAGGGATGCAAAAATATTAACGTTTTTTATCTCTTCAGAGCTTCCAATGTTATAAATTTAAATATTTTCATCAGGTGAATTAGAAAGTAGATTTTTGGGGACATCATCATGATCAAAGAGATTCTCAAGAGGGATTAACATTTTTGGAATAAAATTATTAAAGAGTTGAATAATGTTATGATCAGCAATTATAAAATCAAATTGTGGTGTTTGATCTTCGTTGTCAATTTCAAGATTATCAAGTGGTTCTTCCTGAACTTGCATGTTTGAGAATCCATCTATGACTTGCAAAAAGGATTTTAGTTGCTCATCATCATCAAAAAATTTCCATTATTAAAGATTTTCAGGAATATATGGGTATACTTGACTTGAATTTGATACCAGACAAGCATCTTATCGGGGACTTTAAAGGAACTTGCAGAGACAGCCAAGGAATCTACATGCATGTTTTGATCCCTAGGAATATCAGTAATATTAAATGCTGAAAAGAAATTTTCAATTGAATCCCAAACTTCATTCCTATAAGATCTCAATCTTGGGTGCTTGGTTTGACACTGATTCCTAACTTGTCTGACAATAAGTTTAGAATCACTATATACACTTAAGTTCTTCACCTTAAGAGTTCTTGCTAACTCCAATCCTAGTAGAAAATCTTCATACTCTGCTACATTATTGGTTACATCGAATTCAAGTTTGTATGATTGGGTAATGTTTTCTTTATCTGGAGAAATTAATACAATTTTAGCTTCTGCTCCTTCCTTTGAGCAAGAACCATCAAAGTACATTTTCCAAATATCAGTTTCAATAGTTTTAGGTTGATCAATAATATCTTCAATAGTTAGTTGAGTATTTTGTGAATTATTTACAGATAGTTCAAAACACCCAAAGTATTGGTCAACAACATAAATACGATGATTTCTAACCTGATCATCTCTACAAACAGTGTTCATAAATCTGACCTCACTATATAGCCTGGGATGCTCACCCCCATAAACTAGAATAGTGGCATAAGACATATCCATTTGTAGGCTCTCTCCTAGTTTAGCACAACAAGATCTTGACAGCAGCATGCCAAATTTTGGGGGAATTTCAGTGACTTCTATGTCTAAAACCACACTTTTGACAAGCATTTGAGCTAAGGTTACCACCAAATATTTAATGAGTCTAAGACAAGGAACTTTCTTGGAGTCAAAAGTATAAAGATCATGGTAAGTTCTAGTGACTTATAATTGCAACTGGTCCATGATCACTTTAGGCATTATATTATGGGAAGCCCTAGAAACTAGCCAATAGTTATATAGTAGGAAATCATGAATTTTTAGTCACATAAAATGGTGGTACATTCTCATCTATCATGTCAGAGTTAGGACCAAAACTACTAAGGGTTTTTCATCTTGCAGGCTTATCACATCCCCTTCAGTATCCACACTAGATGACGGATCCATTTTGAAACTTGGTTCTTATACCCTATATTTTTTTATATTTCGGCTAGGGGAATTGGTATTTTAATCCTTTCTAGTTCTCTTTCAACATTAAATTTTGTCAAAACAGTTTTATCAATTTGACTTGTTTCACCTATTTTATTTAAGGGTTGAATAATAGTTGTCCGGGTTTCAGTAGATTTTATCTGAGGTTCATTTTGAATGAGACCTTTTGGAGGTCTACTAGGCCCTACCCTAGGTCTAAGATCATATCTTCTATTTAGTTCACCAATTAGGAATTCAGAGAAGGCCCGGTATTTAGAAATTTGATTGTCTTGTTGATTTTGGGAAGACTGATTTGAAGGGTGAGGAACAATAGTATTATATACATATGTAGAATCAAAATTATTTATATCTTTAGAAATTAGAGGACCAATATCATTTGGTTGTTGGCCATGAATCATCAGAGGAGGTTGGATTTGTTGATCAGTGTTAGGCCTATGTAAAATTTGAGTTTGAGGGGCTCTTCTAAACTGATTATGTGGTCTAAAAGCAGCTTGTTGTATGGTTTTGGGCTGAGTTTCAATCTTAGAAATCCTATTAGATAAGTTTCTAAGTATTGATGTGATCTTGTCTATTTTTTTATCATCACTTTTTGGACTTTGAGGAAGATCCTTCTTCCTTAGCCTTCAATTTTCATTCATCCTTTTTATCTTTGTCCTTGAGTTTAGATGAAGTTGATCTGTTAGCCTCAGCTTCTATAGCGTTACTTTTCATATCCAGAAGAGTAAGAGATATCCTTTCCCTCAACATGACTCCAAAGTCATCATCAAAGGCTTTTGAAAATTTAACCTTTTCTACTACAACGAGAGGTTTACAATCAAGAGGCATTTTGTGGTAGAGTTTATTGAATCATTTAATGAAATCTGCCATGGGTTCTCCATGGTTCCTTTTAATCTCTTCAAACTCAGTAAGGAAATAAACTACATCCTTTTTGACACCCCACTGATTTTTGAGTATATTACTTAAATCATTCCAGGACTGAATTGAATCAGCCCTCAGTTTCCTAAACCATATCCTAACATTTCTCTCTAAAGACTGAACAAATAAATGCATGTATACATCCTCATGCTTTATATTCATACTATCTACAAAATCTAAGAATGCAGCTAGATGATCTTCTACATTTAGGCAAGTTTCACCATTAAACCTAGGCAAGTGTTTCAAATACCCATCAGGAAAATTGTTTAACTGGTTGGGAAGATGTAGGACAGCATATCTAGCTTGAACCATAGGTTGAAATACCTTATCTAAAGATGAGGAATAAGATGACTTAGTAAAAGAGGTAGGAGACGATGTAGTGGAGGATGATGAAACATGTGGTGAAGTAGTGGGTGATGATGGAGGTGTAAAACTAGGAGGAGGACAATGGGAAAGTGGAGGAGATCTAAATTTTTTCAAAAGTATTTTTATTACTAACTTCTAAACCGTTGTTTGAACTTTCTCTTTACTTTCAAACAGTGGGTTTGAATATACAGAGAAGGTTTCTTCAGGTTGGGCAGAGGTAGATGGAAATTTATAATCAGTGGGGGAGATAAAACCAATTGGTTTTAGCTCCGGTAAATGTACATCTAGTTCTTCCTCTGACGTGGGAGAATCTGAAAATATTTCAAGAAGTTTGTAAGATTCCAAAGATTGGACTAAGAGAGCTAACTGCATATCAACTCCTTTAGATAAAAGTTCTAAAACCTTCGGTGTTAGATCAGCCAAATCTAATTGGGATGGAACAGAGTTAAAGGGATCAGAAGCTGGAATATCTTCAGGTTGTAATGGTACATAAGAAGAAGCAAAAGCTTCAAGTCTCCTTCTAAATGAGGCATCTCTCACCATTCTCTTAGGATCAGATAAAGGAGATATAGTTTGAGAGTCAGAGTGAGATCTGGTATGTTTTGAAGGAGCCATCTTAGTCAAGTGGAGTCGCCAGGTGAATGATTTTTAACCTACAATTTCTTTATTCAGCTTAAAGAAAAAGTTTTAATCATTGTCCCAGGGAAAACAGTTCAATTTCATTCCCTGGCAATAGCACCAGTCTGATGTTGTCCTCTAAGATGACTCTAGGTCAATTAGTCATGCTAGAGCATCTAAAATATTTTGTTGGTTTAAATTTTATGGATGCCCAATGATATGAATTATTCAAAATAGGTGCTTAAGCCTTAACAATTACAAAACTAGATGAAAGGGATTTTATTTTTCTAGCTATAGTTAATTGATTTAAAGTGAATGAATAGCAGAATATGTGATGGTATAACTTGCCAAATATTCAAACAGAATATTTGAATGGACATAAGCAAAGAATACAGGAAAACAACATTTCCTGTAGAACAAAATATATTCAAACAAATGCATATTTGTGTGACAATTAATTGATATAAGGAAGTTTATAATAATAAATAGTATTATAAGCTAGTCCCTAGATATTGTTGATAACTTCACAGGGGATTAAAGATTGAATGATACTCAGTTTGATCTTACCTAGTTCTCTGCATAAAGAATTGAATATATGAAGCAATAAAAAATTAAATAAGCACATGTGAAAACTTACAAGAAGACAAAACTATAGTAGGCAAATTCAGAATCCTTTCATTAGCCTTGCAAATCTCTAGCTTGGTTACAATTATGTTCTCAATAATCATACAAGGGTTCAACCCTTAATATCTCGAAGGAGGAGTTATTCATAAAAAAATTCTACTAGATATTTTCAAAAAAAAATTACAAAAATGGTGAAAAATTGTAGGAATTTGTAAACTACTAAGTGCTGGCACTATCCTTTAGGAATTTGTTGATGATGTGGTCCACAAAAAGTGTTGCCCAGTTTTACTTCATTTGTTGATGAAAGCTACTCAATAACTTCCACAAGTGATCCCATCAATCTTCACTTGGTATGGCATGATTTACCAATTTTCTGTAAACTTCATCAACCTCGGTGTATTTCTCAAAATTGGGCTTATTCACAAAAGATTCTTAGTTTCATGCTTAATAGTTAATTCAAAATCTAGAGCTTCTAATTCTTGTTTCCCTGTAATATGCCCCTTATTAGCAGAAAAGTTTGATTTATTAGTGGCTATGGTATAAAGCTTCTGGCAGTATTCTTCTAGACTAATCATCTTGTCATTTGGGGCCACTAATCCTGGAAATCTTCTTGGATTTAGTAAATTAAGTTTAAAATGAAACCTCTAGACTGAAGTCTTCAAGGTTTGACACTTGGTCTCTAACTGAATCATCAAATTCTTCCTATGCAACACATTCTTGATGTCCAAGATGGTTTCTGTTCTATCCTAAATCTGAATTTGCTCCAATTCAACCCTAGTTTTTGAGTTAAGAACTTTGATCATGTCTGCAGCTTCACTTGGTTTATCTTTGAGTAGCTGCTTCACTTGATCAATGACTACTTGACATATATTTATCAATTCCTCTTACTCAAAAATTATTTGAAAGGAAGGCCATACTTCAGCCATGGCATGACTGATATCTACCCATACGCTTTCCCTGGCTTAGACCAGGGTCTAAGCCATCAACAATTGACTCTGCAATTCTTCAATTCTTCTGTTAAACCTATGTGTTTTCTACATTTCCTCAAGATACAAACTATCATTCTTTATTTTCTGAGCTTCCATATTCTGAAATTTCGTATGAATCCTTTCATTTTCTTGCTTCTAGTGAGTGGGCTCCTGCGAGAGTTTGTTAAAATCCTGTACTGTCGATGAAGATTCCCCTATTGTTCTAGACATTGTAATATGAATAGCAATGATGTGAGCTATAGATAACTCAGTAAATTTCTCTTTCTCCTTAAGCAATTTCTCAATTTGTTCCTCCATGGTTTTAATCTATACATTCTTCTCAATTATCAGTTTGAGAATTTCTTCCTTGTGTTGCTCATTCTCTCCTATATCCTTGTTCTAGGGGTCCTCTGTAGATGGTAGTTTTAACTGTTTTCTAAATAATGCAATCTATATGTTCTTATTCTTGATAATATCTTCAATAGCTTTGACATCACTAGGGCCATATCTAATTTTAATTACTAAGTCCTCCAATGACTTAACCTTGTTGTCTTTAGCTAAAGAAGATATTTTATCAATCTTCAACTATGACTGCACATTTGATAGAGCAATTTTAAGCTTTGAAATGCCATAGCAGTGTTAGTCATGGTTGAGAAAAACATATCACCAGACAACCTATGCATTTCCATTTGATCAATAGGATGTATCTAATTTGCATCAAATATAAATATAGTCTTCTTATAATCAGAAGAACCTTTAGGAAAAGGGACTTGAGCCTACAGAAAGGCAATTTTCATTCTTCCTTTCTGTTAGTGTTAGTCTTTCCAGCCTTCCTCCAGTGATCAAATATGCTCTTACAAAGTGATTGTGAAGTGTCAAGGTCAAATTTTGTCATTTCAGTGAGTCTTCAAGCAAAATTTGGTCACTAGGCATTAGGTCTAGGGTTTGCTCTCACTCTTTTCAAAGTTGCCCAAATGCCAATCTATGTCACTATTCAGCTGAGTCTATCATCATTCATAGGGTTTTCATTATTATCTCAGTGTCTAATGAGTCATTTTACACCTTGTTCATGCTTCAGTTGCGTCTAGGTAAGGTCATT
>APFE031401791.1:8920-34107 GCA_000404065.3 Pinus taeda | reverse complement strand
TCAACTACTACTAGACTTAAAATAGTTCTGATTGAAGTCATTTTAACAATAGGAGAAAATATTTCATCAAAATCAATACCTTTCTTTTGTGCAAACCCCTTCACCACAAGTCTAGATTTGTACCTTTGTTTTCCTCCATCTTCTTCCTTCAGCCTATAAACCCATTTATCCTTCAATGTAGTTCTTCCTGCAAGAAACTTGACTAAGTCCCAAGTCTAGTTATGCATTAAGGAGTTCATATCTTCTTCCATAGCTACCTCCCACTTCTTCTTGCTTTCAACCTGCATTGCTTCTTCATAACATTCGGGTTCACCAGAATCAGTCAAAAATAAATAATATAATGAAGAAGGGTATCGTTCAGGGGATATACTTATCCTGGTAGATCTTCTAACACCACTTTCAGGTGTTTGGAGTGCCTATTGCTGTTGTGGTGGTTGTTGTTGTTGTGGTTGTTGATTATTATTATTTTCAAGCACCTTACTTTTTCAGTGATTTCTTCAAGAACAACGTATTCCTTGCTTTCTTTTTCCTGTTTCTTTTCTTGCAACTGATTCTTATACAAGACCTTTTCATTGAATATTACATCTCTGCTCCTAATGATTTTGTGATTTTCGTAATCATATAAGCGATAACCAAAATCATTAACACCATATCCAATAAAGGTACATTCTTTGACTTTGCTCAAGCTTTGTTCTTTTTTCTTATTAATATGGACAAAGGCCTCACACAAAAAGGCTTAAAAAAGAGTAGTTTACCTTTTTACCTGTCCATGCTTCCTCTGGCACCCCCCATCCAGGAACTTGAAGGCCTATGTTTATTAGATAAACAACAGTATCTACACATCTACCAAAATTGTAAAGGCAATCCTGTCATGCAAATCTCATGCACCTTGCCCCACTCCATGATTGTTCTATTCATCCTTTCTAACACACCATTTTCTTGTGGTGTCTGGGACTATCTATCTCTGTGAAATTCCATGCTCTGAACAGTACCTATCAAACTCTTTCTACAATTATTCACCCTCCATTGTCTGATCTGAGACACTTCAATTTCTTTCCTGTCTCAATCTCAACCAAAGCTTTCCATTTCTTGAAAGTATCAAATACATCAGATTTATTCTTAATACAATAAATCCAAGTTTTTCTAGTTGCATCATCAATAAAAGTAACATAATAACGAGAACCACCGAGAGATGATACCTGAGCAGGTCCCCATACATCTGTATGCACAAGCTCTAATTTTTCACTCTTCTTTTCTTTCCCAACTCTGAGAAATCTGACTCTCTTCTTTTTTCCATAAATGCAATTCTCACAGAAGTCCAAATCAACATTCTTCAAACCCGACAACAAATTCCTTGAGTGAAGAAGCTTCATCCCCTTCTCACTCATGTGTCCGAGCCTATGATGCCATAATGCTACATCCGCTCCTTTGGAAGTTAAAGCATTAACGGAGTTATAAATACCATTGCATAAATACAATGTACCAACCTTTTCACCTTTTGCTATTACCAGGGCTCCTTTGGTGACCTTCCAAGCTTTATCTGTGAAATTTGTCACACAACCTTCACTACTTAACTGCCCATTTGAAATCAGATTTTTCTTCAGATCTCGAATATGCCTTACCTCCTTTAGTAGCCATCGGTTTCCATTCTACTGTTTTACCATAACCTTACCCATTCCAACAATTTTATAGGGTTTATGATCACCCAAACGAACTTGTCCAAAATCTCCTTGAACATAGTCATGAAAATATTTCTTATCGGGTGTGGCATGGAATGAGACCCCTGAATCTACCACCCAGGAATCAGTAATATTTTCAAAAGAAAGAATCAAAGCATCATGTAACACCTCACCTGTCACATTTGCTTCATGATTGTTTTCTTGTTGTGCATCTCCTTCTTTTCCCTTCCAAGATCTACAATATTTCTTTAGGTGTCCTTTATTTCCGCATTTCTAGCACACTATCTAATCTAGACTTGGATCTGTCTTTCCTTGATTTACTGCGATATCCTGAGCTTTTTCCTCTTTCCATTTTTCTTCCCCTAGACTCTGCACTCAAAGCATTACCTGATGTCTCACCGGAGCTTTTCCATTGCATTTCCTCGCTAAGGATAGCACTGACAACATCAGCAAACTTTAAAGTACTAGATCTAGAAACAAAGTTACTAATGGCCATTACTAAACCATTCCAACTTTCTGGAAATGAGCACAAGAATAATAGAGCTCTAACTTCATCATCAAATTTTACGCCTATAGAATATAACTGACTTGTAACAATATTAAAATCATTTCAATGGTTTGCAACAGATCCACCTTCTGACATCTTCATACTAAATAACTATTTCATAAGAAATACCTTGTTTGAGGTCAAGGGTTTTTCATATAGTTTCTCCAATGCCTTTATCAAACCCTCTGTAGTTGTTTCCTTCAAAATGTTGAAGGAAACCAATGTTGTGAGGCACAACCGTACTGTTCTGAGTGCCTTTCTATCGAGAAGGTTCCATTATTCATCTGTCATACCCATCAGCATCTTTGTTTTTCTACCCAATGGTAGGTACAGATCTTTCTGATACATATAATCTTCCATGTGTATCTTCCATAGCGAGAATTTTTGGCCGTTAAATTTCTCAACCCTAAACTTACCATATTCTTCCATTGCTCGCACTCGAACGAGGAACCCTTCTTTCCTATGATTTTATTAGCCAAATAGACCTTCGGCCCTGATACCAGTTGTTAGAAAATTATATATTACGAAGCAATGGAACACATTAAATATTGCAAAAATATAAACGTAGAAAATGCATAAAACAAGAGAGACACAGATATACGTGGTTCACCTAGTTTGGGCTACGTCCACCCCGAAGAGCCAGTCCTTCCTTTCTATTATCTAGCAAAATGAAGAGATAGCCTATAGCAGATCCATTGTAATATACTCTGTTTTCTCTCGCAGTCTCACCTCTCCGTTTCTCACTCAGAGAATACACATCTATTACATAGCCTCAAATACAATGCCCTCATACAAAGAAAGGAGTTTCCTTCTAGGGCAAAAAAACCCTAAACTAAACATAAGTTCTACCATCAGATCATTTGCCTAATGAACGGCTTAGATTGACTAGAAATTACTATATTTTTACAAAGCAATTTTACATATGTTCTGAGTTGATCCTAGGTTCACTCTGACTACTGAGGAGCTGTGCAATTGGGTGGATGAAACAGTCTATGAAATTAAATAATCTAAACTCAGTTGAGTTCTTCCTAATCAATGATGTCCAGTGAATAACAGATTGATTCTCTTGATGATCATCCTGCTTGTGCAAAACAATAGGAAATCTATCTCCTAGCTGAAAAATAAGCATATGAAATAAAATTGATTATTTAAATACTCCTGTAGTAGTGAGGTTCATCAATTTCTCATGCATAGCTTCAGCCAAAAATTGACTGTAAAGGCAGACTTATTTTCCTTGGAAAATATAGACAGGTAGCCTAGGATAGCTTCATCTACCCATTGTTCTACTTGATAGCTTAATAAGCAATAAATGAGGGAAATAATATTTTTGGCTCTTTCAGGGAACATAGATGTTGGGTAAGGAGGATTCTTCTTGGGGAGCTCAACATCTTTAGGGAAAAAGATCTCAAAGATTTGAACTCTCTTAGGGAAAGTTAGCTTGTGAAATAGGTCGATTAGGGTTGTAGTGGAGAAAAAAATAAGGGAGTCACTATCAGGTATCAGAAGCGTTTGGTTATGGTTTCTGCAAAAATAGTTATCTGAATGTCTCCATTCTGATCTACAGTTGTTCTCTGTAAAGGATTATATTTAGATTGGCACCAAATAACCAAGTGAAGAAAGGAATAAATGTGGGGAAACATGTACAAAGGTAAATTGGATTCCCAGAGATTTATTTCATCCTCAGAATCAAATTAGGTTTGCTTCAGCCAGTTGTGTATTTCGAACATGTTGAATTCACTTTCAGTGTCTGCAACTTTGAAGTATTGATCAGCTAATGGTATATGGTCTAGGTCCAAGGAATTAGAGGCCTTTGGTGTTTCGAGAGTTGCAGAGGAGCTAACAAAGGGTTTATCCATTTTCTTTGGAGCCATTGGTATAATAGAGTTGTAATGGTGCAAGACAGAAAAATGCAGAGGTAGATAAAGGATACTTCCAATTGTAGGCTTGGCTAAACAGATAATTTGCAGACATAACAGTGAATAGAAACAGTGAAAGAACTGTAGAAGAAGGAAAATTTAATGGGGGATATGAATCTTTAACATGGATTTAGGAGGATCATTACATTAGAGGTCATTTTTGATCGGATAATCATGAATTTAATGTGTTAGCAGGAAGGGAGATCATCAAAGGGAACGGAATCTATTGCGGCAATGGATACATGAGAACAATTATCGGGCAAGAGCACGTGGTATGGATTGATTAGAGTAGGATGGCACGAGAGGAGTGACTGTTGGTATGGTATCAGGAAGTGCAAGATTGTGGATGGTGGATTTTTCAAGGGGAGGGGTAGCAGTAAGTGGTTTCGCACCCCCCCACCACCCCCCCCATCGTTATCTCATTTCATAGCAAGGGGGTGTGAAGAGATTACCTGGTATTGTTCTGGGCAAGGAGGCTAATAACTTTTGATTTCCACCCAAAGCTTAACACTTTCCAACAAAAGAGTTTCGTCGTTTACGACTTTGGTTTAAAACACGGAAAAACATATTTGTTTATAATAATTAATCACCCTTTTAGGAAGGTAATTAAACAATAATAAAATTTAATCTAACTAATGGTGCGTTTAAACTAGCTACCCTTTTAAATTATTTAACTAATCTAAGCCTAATCTATATGACTTTAGGCCAATTTTTAAGCATATTAGTCCTTTTATTTGCCCTGATCTAACTTAATTTCTAATTTTCAACCAAGATTAAGTTGTTTGATTGAATTTATTCTCTAGTCTAGAACAAAAATTTAAATGATCTGGTCAAGATTAAATAGCTTGATTTAGATCAAAAGAAAAGGCTGTGGCATAAAAAAAAACTGCACACAGAACTTTATTACTACAAATGGATCTTTTTCATGAAGTGGCACTCTAAACAGGCACACTTATTCAAATCCTTTTGACTTTCTTTTGATGGGTTCTATTTCATCCCTTTTTATTTTTCTAATTTTTCATATTTTCATTTTTTTTCTTTATTTTTTTATACCATTTTTTATAAAAATAACAACTAACTTATCAAAAATAAAGTATGTTACAACAACATGCTTGAATCCATTTTTCGAGCACTTGGAACACAATGGCTCTCCACAAACGCCTCATGCTAAGGGGCATCATTCCCACCTTTGCGTACCAGATTAGTCTCCTCCATCACATATGCTTGCAAGAAGTATCCCATGCTTGGGGGAATTATGGTTTTCCCCTGGCCATCCTCTCAATTAATTAACATAAGTCTCAGCCTAAATCCCACTAGATCTAGGTATGGTCGATTATCTTCCCATTCTTGGATAGTTTTTCCTACCAACCTCTCGGATGAGCCATATGTAGATCACATATCATAGAAGTTTAATACCATGTCTTCAAATATTCTACTATATGACCACCTAGTCCCCATGTTTGACTTATGGGTGAGGATGATTCTAGAGCTCCTCCAGTAGTTCATTATCATTTTCCTCTTCCCTTAATTCTTCACTAGGAACCATCATTCCAAGAAGCATTAAGGCCATCTTTAGACAAGTAAGGCCACTTTCAAAAGAGTTGCAGACCCTGATTCTGATGGTTGGTTTTTCTGCTATGATCTTCATAAGATTTAGCTCTCAAATTGGAGGGAAAACACCCTTTTAAAGAAAAATCCACAATTTTTCTATCACCCATTGCGACCAAACCGTAGCTCAGTTTGAAGAACCGTCAGCACCATTGGAAATATCTCATTGAGTATTATAATGGGTCTTCCTTATTTTTTGATGATTTGACACTTCACCAGGAAGTCATTTTTCCAAGAAGGGTCACTTCATCGCCTCTCAAAATCGAATTTATTCATATGTGATGCTTGTACTTTGAGGTCCACAACCTCTTAATACTTGTCGTATCATGTGTCAGTTTTTTTCATGAGTAACCATCATTTACTCATGCTTTCATAGTCCCCACCAAGTCTATTATGTATGGTAGCGTCATTGAGTCACCCTGGTTTAGAGCATTCATGATGAGTGACCCTTGCATCCATGGAGTCTGTTTCATTTTCCATTATATCATGTCACAATATTCCATCCATATTTTCATACCATTCATCTTTTGTCTCCCATTTTGGCCTCCAGTCATACTATCCCCATCCCCTCCGATTTGAGTTAGTTGCTTCCAGGTCAAACATGCATTTTATGCTCTGAAAAGGAAAGTCATCTATTTGTCTCTCAGTCCCACATTTTCCATTGTCCTGGTGTCAGTCCATCAGTTATATTATTATTTTCCCTTGTGCCTTAGTTGAGGATCCTCATTGCCTCACCTATTGCATGCCCTCTTCTATCAATATAAGCTCATGTATTCTAGAGAACAGCCTAGAGGGCGATGTATCTTGGTTCTAGCTTCCATTCTTGTTCGATACCTCAGATTGAGCAGAGCGACTCATTATTTCCCTTTGACTTGTTTGTTTCATGATCACCGTCTATACACTTGACAATCCAGTGATGCAGCAAATTGTACCACTGATTTCTGGGTGTCTGTGAGATGTTTTAGACCTCATGAGGGCGTGTCCCTTTAGGTAGCCCCCAACATGCCCAGATGCATTCCTATTATGCTACAACCTTAGATGCAGTTCCACAAATTTTATGGATTTGATTCCTACCAATCACAGTGTTCATAGCATGCTCGTCTCCTTTAGATGAACCATCCAGTTTTGTAAAGCCCCTCCCTATTCCACAGGGCTTCTTCGGTTGTTCTAACCTCCCTCCCACCCACGTTTTGAGGGAAGGGCCATTATATCTCATGTACTCAGATGATATTGTATTCAGTCCTAGCTCATATTTTTCCAGGTGCATTATGTATATGGGACACATTGTATTATTTTTCTGGCTCAGTTTTGTCAACATGCCATGTACCATTTAGCATGTACTTCATTGCTCAATTTTATGTTTTCTCAGCGTACCATTATTTTTTTACTAAGTTATCTTGGTGGGTATAGGTATGCTTCCCCCACCTCATTGAGGTCTGGTACCACAACATAAAAGGAGACTTGCATTGGTCTCGCCCCCTCTATCTCTATCCTCCTTTGCTTCAAATGTATTGCTCTCTCTCTCTCTCTCTCTCTCTCTCTCTCTCTCTCTCTCTCTCCATTTTGTTATCTAGTGATTATGTCTTTACAACATACTTCGGTTATACTTTTTTCTCCTAACACTCGTACATTGGGGGGTAATCTATTATCACCAAAAAAATGATCATATAGCCTTATTTACTAGATGGACTGAAGTATTTCATGTAAAGCCAATTTTACCATAGTAAAATTGCTTTCACTGGAGAAATAACTTAATAAACCACCTTTGTTAAGTAAATTATAATTAAACCCAAGAAGAATAATTAAATAAATCACTATTTATTTGATTTTCTTCTAGGAATAATTAATTAATATTACTTGTCATATTTGACCCAATTATGAAAATAAATAGATAAATCATTAATTATCTTATTTTTCTCTAAGAATAATTAATTAATCACTAATTAATTATTATTCTTTGTCAGTTTGACTAAATCCCTTAGGAATAATTAATAATCATTATTTATTTATTATTCCTTAACCAATTCCTTAAGATGATAATAAATCATTATTTATTTTATTTATTTCTAAATAAAAGTTTAAATACTTTTTCCCTCCTAACCAAATATAATAAAAGATTCCAAGTGGTTATTCCAAGAATGTGGTTAATAATATTTTAGTATTGCTCATTATTCGAGGATAACTCAATATTTTGTTATAAGTAGAAGGGCTTCCCATTCATTATTTACTTTTGATTATTTTCATTGCTGCACTCACTGTTGTAACTCTGATTATTATCATTGTCGCACACCACTTTTATTTCATTTGAGTTCCCATTGAGCTCAAACATTTTATTTGTTTGGTTTTCACATTATAGAGGAGAGAGATTCTACACAAGCTGAAGACATTTAAGGATAGCCAAGTACCCATCCCATAGAGGGGGGCTGGTAGCATTTATTTTTTCCCTTCATAGGTGTTATAATAAAATATATTCTTTGTATATATGGTTTCCATTGGATGATTGGAGTTATTACTGTTTCTTTTTGTTGTTTAACCATGACTATGGAATAGATTAGGACTTTGGTAGTTTTTGTTTCTATTAGTTGTTGTATATCTACAATGTTTAGAATCCATTTACATTGTTGAGATTGTTTGTCATTCACAGTCTTAAGTGTTTTACTTGCATACATCTTTGAGGAGAAAACACTATAACAAATGGGTTGATCTCCTTGATCTCATGAGTAGAGGTGATGTATACCAATTATTATTTCAATAATTTTGTGAAACATGAAAACACATATCAAGAGGCAGGGCAAGAGTAAGCAACAAGAAATGTTAAATTTAGAATGTTCTAAAAGTAGACCTGCTAAAAATAGCAGTTTGGCCAGTGAGTTCATTGGCCACATTGGGTGAGAGGTGAAACTGCTAAAAATAGAATGTTTTAAAAATAGCATTTCTAGGTCTCTCCTATTTAGAGAAGTCTCTAGTTTATCTATAGGAAGTAAAATTAATTTTGGTCTTAACAGCAGTTGGAAATATTAATTAATTAATTCAATTGAGTTAATTAGTTAAGGAAATTCGAATTTGAAGTCTTTGTAACCATACACATGAGTTGTCCTGCTGATTGAGGAATTTATCCTTAATTTCCTCCACTGATTGAGGGAATAAGTATGAGTTCTATAATGAGAGAATCAATTGACTTAGTTCTAACTAGTCAAGTCCAGTTAGATTATTTTAACAAGTTGTTAAAATAATAAAATATAGTTCGTTAATGCTTGCATGCATGTGACAACTATTATTTTAGATAATTGAGGAACTAGTGTCCTCAAAGATTGCATAGTTAAGCCATAGGTTGACTTGGTATGTTTGGAATTAATTGCATATGCTTTTGTTATTATTTCCTAAGCAAACTGCACAAGGAAATAGGGATTGGAACATAGGTAAAGCCTTTATATACAAGGCTTGGTTGGTTCATGTGATATATCTTCATATCTTCACAGTTCATTGAGAACTGAATAGCTTGAGAGCTAATTCTTTTTGTATTGTGAAGAGGATTTCCACTTGATTGATAATACATGGTTGGAGTTTTATGTTGGTGCTTTCCCTTGGATATATCTTGTGTTATGTGTGATTATTTCTCTTGATCAGTTATGCATGTTTCTACTTTACGTTGCTCATGAATTCGATTATGCTTCCACTTAATGTTTTGTAGAAGTAGAACAAGTATTATGCTTTAGGACATTGCATATATCGGTTTGTTCTACAGGTGAAATTTCTACATGGTATCAGAGCTAACTGATTTGTAGAAAAAATTCTACATGGTATTAAAGCTAGATGATTTGTAGGAAAAATTCTACAAAATTCTACATGGTATCGGAGAACAGGTGATCAAGCAAGAACAGTATATGGAGAGGACATTTCAAAGTTTTGAGTTTTGGGCCGAGGGTTTGAAAAGAAGATATTAAAATTTCTGTAAATTTTTTTAGAAATAAATAGTAGATTTGGATTTATTACAGAAAAATATCAAAATCAAAAAAAAAAAATCAGCTAAATCAGAGTTCGAATGAGGGAGATATCGCTGATTTAAAATCAACTCTTTTCTAGAAAATTTCGTGACGGCAGGAAAGTGGAAATAGATTGGTGTGCTAGCTAAGAACTTGTATGCACTTGAGGTACAAGATGCATGCAAATACTTGAGGAGTAAGGCAAAGGTTAGATACTTGGTGGTTGAGAGGGAGAGTAAATTACCTCTCAATATGTAGGGCAAGAAGAAATCTTAGACAATTATGGAGGAGCCATGATTGGTGCAGTAGCTTCAAGAGGTTGTGGAGTAGCCACAACAGGGGAAGCTGAGAGGAGATCAAGTAGAAACATCTACTGATGCAAAGACCTCTAGTAGGGGGAAACTTCAACTCAGGTGGGCTGAGGGATCACATGCAACCATACCTCCAGGTAGGAGGTGGGGTGATATAGAGTGATCATCCCAAGGAGGAGGGGCAGGATCCTTGAGGTACCCAACCTCTTGGATGAGACCTTGCTACAGGAGCCCTAATGTGGAGTAGCAGGAACTGACTGATTGGGAAGAGATAGATGCAGATGAAGCGACAGAGAGGGCGACAGTGCAGGGAATCCCAAGATAGTGCATAGCTAGCAGGCTGCAACAATGCAAGAGGAACAAGTGTTTTTCACAATGCTAGGTGGCACAGAGAGGTGTGCAATGGTGTGAGATGCATGAAGATGTTGCAGTAGCGCAGATGTGAGAGAGGGAGCACTTGTCAGCAGCAGGTAAAGCTTCAGCATCAGAGTATGTTCCTAGCCCAAAAAAGTGGTCAATTGGGAGTGTTTTTGTTCCAAGTGTTGTTGGAGCAAGTGGATCGGGTAGATGTGTTGCATACAGAACATCCCAGAGTTACAGGATCAGGTTTGAGAGGAAGCCTTTCTTGTTAACAGGGAGTGTTAAAAAATGTGCAACAAGAAATGTTAAATTTAGAATGTGCTAAAAATAAACTTGCTAAAAATAAAAATAGCAGTTTGGCCAGTGAGGTCATTGGCCACATTGGGTGAGAGGTGAAACTGCTAAAAATAGATAATTCTAAAAATAGCATTTCTGGGTCCCTTCCTATTTATAGCAGTCCCTAGTCTATCTATAGGAAGTAAAATTAATTTTGGTCTTAACAGCAATTGGAAATATTAATTAATTAATTTAGTTGAGTTAATTAGTTAAGGAAATTTGAATTTGAAGTCTTTGTGAGCATGCACATGAGTTGTCCTGCTGATTGAGGAATTTATCCTTAATTTCCTCCACTGATTGAGGGAATAAGTATGAGTTCTATAATGACAGAATTAGTTGACTTAGTTCTAACTAGTCAATTCCAGTTAGATTATTTTAACAAGTTGTTAAAATAATAAAATATAGTTTGTTAATGCTTTCATGCATGTGACAACTATTATTTTATATAACTTAGGATTCACTCATGGATAACTGTTGCATGTCAGTTCTGTCAGAGATCTAGTTGAGATCAGATGTGGGACAATGTACTATCAGATGCTTGACTATTTCTAGTAAGTAGTTTTTGCATGATTGAGGAACTAGTGTCCTCAAAGATTGCGTAGTTGGACCATAGATTGGCTTGGTATGTTTGGAATTAATTGCATATGCTTTTGTTATTATTTCCTAAGCAAACTGCGCAAGGAAATAGGGACTGGACCATAGGTAAAGCCTTTATATACAGGGCTTGGTTGGTTCATGTGATATATCTTCATATCTTCATAATTCATTGAGAACTGAATAGCTTGAGAGCTAATTCTTTTTGTATTGTGAAGAGGATTTCCACTTGACTGATAATACATGGTTGGGGTTTTATGCTGGTGCTTTCCCCTGGATATATCTTGTGTTATGTGTGATTATTTCTCTTGATTAGTTATGCATGTTTATACTTGATGTTGCTCATGAATTCGATTATGCTTCTGCTTAATGTTTTGTAGAAGTAGAACAAGTATTATGATTTAGGACATTGCATATATCGATTTGTTCTACATGTGAAATTTCTACACAATCAGCATCAAGACTAGTAAGTCAAGCTAAAATTGGAAATTTTCTTGATAACTTTAAAATAGAAATTCTTAGCAATCTAAGTGAACAAGTAGAAATGTTAAGAATGCAAAATTAGCAAAAAGAAGATGTTGATATTTTTGTTGCCCATGCAAAATCACATGATGTTAAATATTTCCCCTCATTACCAAGGTTGAAGGATGTTTACCAAGAGGAAAATGGAGCAATTCAATTGCCAATGCATCTATGTTATGTAGATCCAAGAGGACCATGGCATCCTATTCAACCTAATATGATGCAAGAACCTAAGTTAGAATTTCAAGATTATCCACATCCACCTCATAGTAATTGGAACACACCCTTTCCTTGGCAACCTTGCCCATCTCAACCCCAAAAACAATCTTGGCAAAAAGGTTGGAAAGGAACTTATGGGATCCATCCACAATATCCTCAATATTTTCCTCAATATCATCCATACCCAACTCCATGCTATCCCTACCATCCACCTCCACCACAACCACAACCCAAACCACATCCATCTCAAATATCCACTCCCACTCAACTACCTGTACCACCATTTCCAAACCCACACACTGAAGTAGCTCAGCCCACTTACAATGTTGAGGTACAACACTTCCAAACATCTCCTCTTGAGCTAAATGGTATTCACCATAGCTCAAGAAGTGTATTGTCAAATAGAGATTCTCTTGATATCATTGAAGGAACACATCCAAAAGAAGAAGATTTAAATGAGAATACAAAAGGATCATGGGTTGCATTTGATGAAGATCAAACATCAAAATGAGAGATTGAGAAAGCTCCCTCATTGTTACCATCAAAGAATCGATGTGTTCAAGAGAACAATCAGCAAAATAGAGGAATATTTAAAGGTCATGGAAGATCAATACATCCAATATGATCCAAATTAGCAAGTGGACCAGGGGCATCACAACTATATTGAAATATTGTTCCAGACAATCAGTAAGTTGCAGCGACACTCTCTTCTTCAACTATGCTTGATATCATCAAATTCAAATCATTTTATCTCTCAAGTTTAGGTACATGTCAAAGCATACATTTCAAGCCTACACATCAATTTGTTTATCATCTTGATGTGCACATGGCTCCATTTGAAATATTCTTATACTTGAAAGCGATTTTATTTCTCAAGTAAAGTAGGGTAGAAAAAAATAAGAGGAAAAGTAAAATCTCAGGTGAAAACCTCCTTTGAGGTGCCTAAGCATACCTACTAGTTGAAAACCTCATTGAGGCGACTAGTAGGCCTAAAAGAAAAGAATAAAAGAAATAATAAAAGAAAAATTATTTGCTCCATGTATCTCTCTAATTAATGTAAGTGTTGTCCAACATCTGCAAGCAACAAAAACAAGTTGGCACCAAAGAAAAGAAAAAATTGGTCAAAATTCTAGCCAAAGGAAGTCAAACTTGGACTTCCTCCTCCTTTTCTCAGATGCTTCAAAATGACCAAAGCCATGCCAATCCATCACTCTCATCTATTTCCACCATCCACTCATCATTCCCAAGGTTTTACCACTCATTTGCCTTGTTGTCCTGAAATACTACAGGAATGCTCTGTTTTACTACAGGAAAGAGAAATACATAGAGCAAAAACCTATTTTTGTCATATCTTAAGAACAATGAATCCATTTTCCAAAATATTTCAATGGGAGATGCATATGGACTATGGTAACATTCTCAAGTGATTTTAGAAAACTCCATTGCACAATTTTCAATAAATTGACCTCCATCACCTACAACCATATTTGGAATTTTCTCGATATTCGTGCATCCATTTTAAAAATTTGTTTCATGGGGAGATTCATATGGATGATGGTAAATGCCCAATCAATTTCAGCAAATTCCAATGCACGGTCTCCAAGAAATTTACCTCCGTCAAATTTAGCCATTTTTTATTTTTCTCGATTTTAATGCATCCCTTAGCCAAATTGTTTTATGGGGAGGTGCATAAGGATGATGGCAACATGCTCAGAAACTTTCAAGTCAATCCATTCTACCGTTTGGGAGATATGGAAAAAACAAGGTAAATATGTTGTTTCTTGTAATACTACTATAGGATGTTCTAGTTCTACTACAGGATGCCCTATTTTACTACAAGAAATAGGCCGAAAGCTTAGGAGATGGTGGGAAAGGTAGAATGAAGTGTGCGACAGGTGTCTAATGGTGGAATAAGGTATAGGTAAGGTGAACATCACCCATGCACAAGCCCATCACTCCAAGAAGGTCGGATTTGACTAGGATAGCTTTCTCATGGTAATTGGAAGATAGAGGTTTAGGAGCACCAAGCTATGAAGACCTGTGCAGAAGAAAACAAAGGAAATTATCACCTCTAGAGAACCATGGATCAATCATCAACTCAGAAGAAACATGCATGACTCTCCAACAACCATCAAGTAGGTACAAGTATGCAATATTCTTGACTTCTTCTTGAGCATAGCATAGTTATAAATTTGTTGTCAATGCATGAGAGATGAGGTTTTATAAGCTAAGGATGGGTCAGTAGTCTCAGTCACCTTCAACTAGTTAATTGCATCTCACTTCTTCACTCATGCAATGTGGAAAAGACAAATTATGAAGGGTGATGATTTCGAGGAATGGGATCATAGTTAAAAGAGGAAATTTGTGCAAATGTCACATCACCAAAGCACTCCAAGCCCTCCACCTACTTCATATCCATTATTTTTCCATCATTCATCCATCCCATTTCATAAAGAAACAATTAATATTTTTCAAGAACAAACCCTACACTTTGTCTCACCCTGAAAATTTCTTGAAAAAAACACACATAGCACATCCTCTCCATTTTCACAAACCTACACTTTCCCCTTTGAGCCCTAACATCATCCTCCAAACCCTCTACATCATTTCTCATCACTCCCATATAGTTAGAAGACCCTGAAAGAGAAGGAATGGTTGCTACAAGAAGATAGAATGTTGCTACAAGAAGGAAGAAAGGAACAAATTGTGCTAAAACCCAAAATGGAAATTCCTAAGAGAGACCTAATCAAAATAGAGAACTCCAAGGCCATTAGGAAATCATCTATGCCACAAAAGAGAAGAAGAAGGAAACAAAAAGGAAAGAAGGAATTCACCATCAAAATAGAACTAAAACCGCAGTGATGAAAAGAGGCTTTCCAAGAGGTCTATAATCTCTTTCTAGATTTTGTCCAAGGCCTAAAAATATGTTATAGAAATGGTAGAAAGGCATGGAAGTCAAGTTGAGGGCCTACCCTAGGCTCAGACAATCATTTTTGCTCAAAATAGGTTTAAACATGGTTTCCTGTAGTACTACAAGAACTGCTACAAGGTTTCTTGTAGTACTATAGGAATTGCAACAGGGTTTCCTGTAGTATTACTATAGGAAACAACATAATTACTACAGGATGTCCTAGTTCTCATCTAAAGGAATTTTAAAGGTTTCAGAGGTGTCCAAATGGTTGAAAAAGGTAGTAGAAAGTTCGAAAAGGATGTGGAAGACCTTGTCAAACTGAAAAATGTTCAAGAACCCATATTGAATAAGGGGAAGAAGGAAGGTTAATGGTCGCAAGAAACACTGTAGTTTTATGCACAAATAGTTTTGGAAAAATGAGAGAAAATGGAATGAAGGTTTCAAGGGAGAGGATATGAATGAAATTGATCTACAAGCCAACAGAGTTCACTTGCAAAGAGGAAATTTATGGTTTTAGCTTGAAAGACTATTAAACAATCATGAAAAGAACAACTACATTTTTTTATTGTCCTTGCAAAACTTACAACCAAGATTCTTAAGAGAAAGGACTGAGGAATGCATAAGAGAGAGACCACCAGCACCATGAATGAGGCACAATGAGATCACTAAGCTGCTCAAAGGATGAACAGCACTTCCAGCAAGGGGGTATGATGAGCCTCTAAATTAGACATAAATTATGGCCCATCTAATCATCCTTCAACACATTAAACCTCTCTTTTTGCATTAGATAATGTATTTTTAACTTTAATATGTTCATTAGGAAGGTTTATAGATAATTTCATATTTGTGCCTAATATTATTTATTTTTGTGGAATATTGTGAGAATATTGGGCAAATTATGAATATTTGGAGGAGGATATAATCTAGGGACTTTCTCCCTACTATAGGAGAATCAATATTAAATAATAAATCAACAAGATATTCTGGAATTATGGCACAGATTGTGGAGCTCCAATGATTGAGAAAATCTAGGAATGTGTTCCCTGTAATTTAATGCAGGTTCCTCGTATTGGGAACTAGATCCACTAATCAAGGGATTTTGGTGGGGAAAGCTTCTTCATTTCATGGAGAATGATTCTTAATAATTTTTTATAAGTACCAAGTCGAATTTTCCTCTAGGTATATTTTTATTAGTCTTCTTGTGGACAGAACTTGTATTTTTGAGCTCCACTATCATTTCTTGTAGGGATGTAATTGTATTGATGAAAATAATGAATATTGGTGTCATGTTCAGCTTCTAAACCTTGGTATCCTTCATAGGACTCTGATTTTCTTTGGGCTTGGCTATCCCAGGAATCTCAGAGCCCTTTTGTATCATTTACTTTTCTTCTTTTCACTTCTTATTCACATGCATCTCTTGTTCTTGTTTTGTTTTATATTTATGCATTTAGTGTTAATGATTTCTTGTTGTAGGATTGGGTTAAATGGTTGAATTAAGTTCTTTTTCAAGATCACAAGAATCATTTCATCCTTGTAACATATTTGGAAAGTCATAGTAATCATTGAGCTACTTGGATTAGTTTGCTTATTCCCAAATCTAGATTTTTGGAAGTCTTTTGTTGCAAATAACAGTAAATTTATGCTATTTTTTAGAGCATGCTAATGAGCCTCAATCGAGTTGATTCCACTTCAATTATATCACAAAAAAAATTATAGTTAATAAAAAATATCACCCCATTGAATTTTCACTTGATTAGGTTAGGCATTTGATAGATTTACTAGCTCACTAATTCTCGAATTTCTAGATTTTAGACTAGTAATTTTCTGTCATTTTTTAGCAGGGGTTAACAAAGGTATTTTTAAGTGGTTCCACTTAGAATGGAGACCTAATACATTATATTCAATAAAAAAATGTGTCCCATAGAATTTTTATTTGATTTGGTTGGTAATTCGGTGAATTATAACTCTCTATAGAAAATATGTTGTTCCTTGTAGTAGTACTATAGGAAACCTTGTAGCAGCATTCCAACATGTCTATACTTGCCCAGATTCACTCAAGAAGCTTGGTTGTTGTCCCTTAGGGTTGAATAAATACCCATAGGATCTAAACCAATTATTATGGAAGACTAAAGACTTCTTAGGAATTTTTTGGGAGCGGGATCCCCCAAGGGCAATTTTGGGGCTAAAAGCCAATGCTTATGTAATATTATTGTAAAGACTCCACATTGTGTGGTCGCGAAGTGTGAAGGTATTAGGTGTCAAAAAGGGTAGTCCGCCCTTGGTTTTGTAAATTAAATTCGGCTATAAGAGATCTACCCATGGTCCGTGGACCATGGGATTTTATAAAAAGAGCTAAGCTCTAAGTAGTTAGATGCATCAATCGATCAATGGGACAAGGAAGAGAGTCATAGCCTTAGAGCAAGAAGTCTAAGTCTTGGGTTGTAGCATAGGTAGAGGCTCTACAGCTAAGTGTGTAGACCCTTACAGCTATGTATGAAGAAGAGAATGTCGATCATTTAGCAGCATTGTTGAGATTGTTTAGAGAGCATCATTTGTATGCTAAGCTCAATAAGTGGAGTTTCTTTCAGACTGAGGTACACTACTTGGGACATGTGGTCTTGAAGGATGGCATAGTAGTGGACCCAAAAAAGGTAAGAGCTATCATGTAGTGGGAAGCTCCCAGGAATGTGGATGAGATGAGATATTTCATAGGGTTATTAGGTTATTACAGGAGGCTCATCAGGAACTTCTCACAAATTTCTTATCTTATCACCTCATTGCAGATAAAAGGTAATAAGTTTGAATGGATAGAGGAGCGTGTGGCTATTTTTGAGAAGCTCAAGCAGTTGTTGATACATGCACCAGTGCTCAAGATTGCATATACGAACAAAGAGTTTGTAGTATGTACATATGCTTGCAAGAGAGGACTAAGTGGAGTCCTTATGCATAATGGACAGGTGGTATGCTATGAATCACGGAAGTTGAATGAGCACGAGTAGAACTACCTGACACATGATCCAGAGTTGGAAGTGATCATACATACATTGAAAATATAGAGGCGCTATCTTCTTGGTAGGAGATTTGTATTGATGAGCGATCACAGTGGTTTTCGATATCTATTTGACCAACTGAATCTGAATGGAAAGCATGCTTGGTGGTTGGCCACGATCAGTGAGTTCGACTTTGAGATCAGGTATATCAAAGGTAAATAGAATAGAGTGGAAGATTACCTTAGCAGGTGGATACAGGTAAATCACATAGCAACTATGAGCTCCTATGGGACACACTTACAGGATAGGATCTTGCAGCCAAGTCAGCAAGATGTCTAGTATATGAATATTGTGCATAAGTTGCAGTAGAGTACAGGAATAGATACGGGTAGTAGTACAGGTATAGATACAGGTAGTGGTACAGGTGTAGGTGTAGGTGCATAGGATGTGGACTATTGTCTCACAAAAGATGGATTGGTTAGATTCAGGGACAGGATATATGTGCCAAATAGTAGTGAACTCAAGAAGGTGATCTTGAGGTATTTTCATGCGAAACCATATTCAAGTCACACCAAGTTATCAAAAGATGCTAACATTAGTGAAGAAATTATATTATTGGCCTAATTTGAAGAGAGATATAGTAGAGTTTGTGGCTAGGTGCTTGGATTGTCAGCAGGTGAAAGTAGAGGGTAAGCATCCATGTGGACTGCTACAGTCGATTGTGATTCTAGAGTGGAAATGGTAAGTCATTTCCATGGAGATTATCACAGGTTTTTCGAGGATGGTGAGATAGCATGATTCCATCATGGTAGTGGTAGACATGTTGACAAAGGTAGTGCACTTCATTCCAATGAAGTCTACATTCTCAATGAGTGATGTAGCACAAGTCTTCATCAAGGACATGGTCATATTGCATGGAATTCCAAAGAAGATTTTGTCATACAGGGATGTGAAGTTCGCATCCAATTTTTGGAAGGAGTTATTTGCAGGTTTGGGCATAGTGTTGACCTTTAGTACAACTTATCATCTGTAGACAAATGAATAGGCAGAGAGGGTCAATAAGATATTGGAGGATATGTTGAGGATTTATGTGATGCATAAGTAGTGGAAGTACTGGTAGAGTTCTCTTACAACAATGGGTATCAGGAATCACTAAGGATGAGTCTATTTGAGGCATTGTATGGGTGGAGTTGTAATACTCCCATTAGTTGGAGTGATCTAGTTAATAGGGTGTTGATTGGACCGGACATGTTGGTAGACATGGAGCAGGAAATGTAGGTAATCAAGAAGAATTTGAAAGTAGCACGAGATAGGATGAAGAGTTATGCATATCGGAATAGGTTGTTCAAGGAGTTCCAGGTCGGGGAGCAGGTGTACTTGCACATCAAACTGAAGAATATCTCCTTGCAGATTGGATCATGTGCCAAGTTGGCACCCCGGTTTTGTGGACCTTTCAGGATTATTGAGAGGATTGGGCCAGTAGCCTATTGACTTTCATTGCCTTCGACAGTGAAATTCCATGTTGTTTTCCATGTGTCATTACTTAAGAAGTATGTTAAAAATTTTATCATACGATTGACTCGTATGTATTGTAGGTGGAGCCAGAAGGATAATTCCACCTAGAACCACAGTCCATTTTGTAGAGAAAGATGCTCATACTCTGGAACTGAGCAATCAAGTAAGTTAAAGTGCAATGGAAGCACTTTGGGCCCGATGAAGCTACATATGAGATGGCGGATTAGATGCGGGTGTTGAGAAATGGAAACAAGAAATTATAGTTTAATTTGTACTTGAATTAAAATCGAATTCTATTCTCATAGAAACTTATAAATAGTTAATTAAGTTTAATTAACTTAATTAGCTTAGGAATTTCAAGTTGGAAGTCTTTCTGTAGTCGTTTATATGTTCTCTCTAAGTTTTAGGGGTCCAGTATGAATTTAAATTGAGTTAAATTAGATCACTTAGTTTATTGAGTTAAGTTCAGTTAAATTAGTTCCAAACTGTTTGAGGAACTAATAGAGGACTAACAGTTAGTTGGTGTGCTAATGCATCCACTAGTGCTACTCCAATTAACTAAAGATTCCCTCATGAGAAACTCATGCATGTCAGTTCAGAGAAAGACCTAGTTGAGACTGGAGTGCAAGGACAATGTACTATCAGTGGTATTATTTATTGGAGTGTAAATATCATACATTCATCAAATATTGATCATATGTTTGGATTGTGTAATTTTGGAAGAATGAATTCCCTTTAAATACAGGTTATTCATCTTAGGAATTACACAAGATATTAGGAGCTTGGAGAGCTATAGAATTGGCTAAGTGTTGGCCAAGAGCTAGCTTGTGAGCTGAGAGAGTTGAGCATACTTGTGTGGAATCGTTCTGGTGAGAAAAAGCTTTGTATATTCACTCATATTTCTGATATATGCAATACAGATAGCAGGGTTTTCAACAGTGGATTTCCCAGATACATCTTGTGTTATGTTCCATTGATTTGTCTTCTTCTTTTTCATATTGTTTTCATCGATCTATTGGCTTCTGCTGGTTGAAAGTAGAAGTATATTATTGTCCTATGATTTAGTACATTGCATAAGCTTGTGAATGTATAGGATTTTTGACATAGTATTGGAGTTGAGAATAGTATACTAGAGGATATTTCGAAGTTTTGAGTTTTGGGTTATAGGTGAAATTCGAATTTTCAATACATACTTCACAATCAGCAGATGATGTTCTACGGTTTGCAGCTCGAGTATGCCTTGGAAGGTAGATCAAATTTTATAGCCTAGAAGGACATAATGGAGGTTGTTCTAGAGGATAATGGCTTGAAAGAATTCATTGATCAAGAAATTCCTAAGCCAGCAACATCGGATGCACAAAATTTGGTTGAATGGAAGAAGTGTGTGGCAAAGGCGAGGCAGATAATTCTTGAGGGAGTTCGAGACCACATTGTCTCGAGTCTCCATGGCAATGAAAATCCATAGCTATGTGGAAACCATTAATGGACTTGTATCAAAACAGCAGTGACCAAAGGAAATTGGCACTGAAGGATAAACTTCGAAAAATCAAAATGGAGAAATGTGAGAAGATTCCAAAATACTTAACCAAGTTCGCTCAATGTCATGATGAAATTGGAAGTGTTGGAATCATGGTTGTCGAGGATGATATGGTGAGTATTTCTCTTCAAGGACTCCCAAAGAGTTGGCATAGTTAATAGGACTCTATCAATGGTTGGTAGAATCTACTATATTGGGAATGACTGTGGTTAGATTTGATGTAGGAGGAGATCAGGAGGAACACCATGGATGGCTCTTCATCAAAGTCTGATGATGAAGAGAATTGTGCCTTAGCGATTAAGGCAAATAAGGGGAAGGGAAAGCTTCCCATTCCAAATCAGATTCTTATCATGGAGGTAAGAATAAAGACATGACGAAAGTTAAGTGCTTTCATTGTAATGAGGTGGACCATTTTGCTACAAATTGTCCACTCAATAAATCTAAGAAGAAGTCCTCAAGAGGAGTGGCGAGTGAGGCTTTCGCCTCTCAATTTGAATTGGAATTTGCCATCATTACATACATGTTGTCATTAGTGATGGAAAGTATATGGTACTTAGACATTGGAGCTTCATTCCATATGACTAGAAATAAAGAGTTATTCAATTACCTGAAGGAGAAAAATTTGCAGATGCATATCTAGATGGATGACGACGAGAAGTATATTGTTAATGGATTGGGCACGATTACTTTTTAGAGGGAGCATGGGGCTCCTCTAACCTTAAAGAATGTTATGTATGTGTCCGGGTTGAAGAAGAACTTGGTATATGTTTCCATGCTTGAGGATAGAGACTATGATGTGATCTTCTTGAAAGGAAAGGTGTTCCTTCGACACATAGCCACGGGTCAAGTAAAGAAGATAGGAATTCGTGTCAAGAATCTCTAGAAGTTGGAGGTAGAGAAGTGTGTTGATTTGAGCACAAAATAAGAAAGGGTGTAGAGCTGAGATGTTGGTGAGTTATGGCACAAGTGATCAGGCCACTTGCATCATGGGGCTTTGAAGATATTGCAGTAGATCTCTACCAATCTTCCCAAAGGTATGCTTGAGAAAGTTGATGCATGCAAGGGGTGTACTTTGGCAAAATACACCAAGTCTTCCTTTCACAACAGAGACAGTCGAGCAAAGGCTATTCTAGAGTGAGTCCATTCATATGTGTGTGGACCATTCTTGAAACATCCATGGCCAAACATGGGTATTATGTTATATTTGTTGATGGCTATTCTCATAAATGTTGGATATTTTTCATGCAAAAAAAATATCAAACTTCCACAAAGTTTTGTGAGTTTAAATCATTGGTGGAGAAAGAGTCGGGCAAGAAGGTTAAATCTCTATGCAGCAATAACATTGGTGAGTATGTCTCAAACAATTTTGAGAACTTTTGTATAGTGGAATGGATTAAATAGGAGTTGACGGCACCCCATAACCCTCAAAAGAATGGGTTGGTCGAGAGGAAGAACAAAAGCATAGCAGGGGTAGCAAGGGTTATGTTGCATGATCAGGGCCTACCACAACACTTTTGGGCTGAGGCATGAAACACAACGGTTTGTGTTCAGAACCATAGCCCACATCGGATACTTGAGATGAAGACACTAGAGGAGGCTTATTATAGTAAGAGGCCAGATATTGGTCACCTCAGGATTTTTGGGTCATCGATGTATTTCCATGTGACCAAAGATACACAAAAGAATCTTGAGTCGACATCAGATTTGGGGATATTTTTGGGGTACACGTATACACCTCACAACTATCAGGTGTACTTTCTAACCAGCAGGATGACAGTGGTTCGCAGGGATGTCATATTCAATGAGGAGAAGGCCATCTGAGTTTCCCTTGAGAGGTAGCTTGAGCTACATGCAAATGAGGAGATTTTAGCTCCTAAGGTTGAGGAGCCTCAGATTGTGTGGAGCAAGCACATGCATAGGATCCAAGAATGGAGACATCCACTCAAGAAGAGTCTTATAAAGAGGGAAGAAAGTGCACCAGAGAGGCTGACAGATTTTTGGATGATGCATGGGAAAATGTGGGATCATCCACTTCACAACAAAGGTAGAGGAGGTCACCTAAGAAGTGCACCAGATACATGGCTCTTATGGGTGAATGTGTTGTGACAGAGCCATCTTCATTTAAGGAAGCATTCGGAAACCTATTTGGGTTGATGCCATGGTGGAGGAGTATGACTCCATAGTTTGTAACATTGTTTGGGATGTGGCCCCGAGACCAGAGGAAAAGTTAGTGGTGAGATCCCGTTGGCTTTATAAGGTAAAGAAAGCTACAAATGGTAGTGTGGAGAAGCATAAGGCTAGATTTTTGGCCCATGGATTTTCATGGGTAGAGGGGATTAAATATGATGAGACCTTTGGTCCTGTTGCAAGGTACTCGTCAATCAGATCTATATTGGCACTATCAACACAAATGGGTTGGAAGATACATTAGATGGATGTGAAGACATCCTTCCTTAATGGCATGATTGAGGAAGAGGTTTACATAGAGTAGCCTGAAGGTTTTGAGACCTTCAACCATGAGTCTTATGTGTGCCAACTCAAAAGGATGTTGTATGGGCTGAAGTAAGCACCCTGTCTTGGTACACCAGGATAGATAGCTACTTCACCAGTTTGGGCTTCATGAAGAGTGAAGAGAATGTGAACTTGTACCACATAGTGGTGGAAGGTAAATTGTTGATCATTGTACTTTATGTTGATGATCTCATACTAACATGTGATGATTAGTTGAAAGTCTTGTAAGGAGGACCTTACAAGAGAGTTTGAGATGAAGGACATGGGGCTCATGCATTACTTTCTTGGCATGGAGGTATGGCAGGGAGATGGGGAGTTGTTTGTGTCTTAGGGAAAGTATGCCAACAAGATACTCAGGGGATTTCACATGGAGAGCAGTAAACTCATGAAGACTCCTTTAGCAATTAACTAGAGGAAGGAGGATGCTACTTCGAGAGAAGTAGTGGAAGCTACTATTTACAAGAAGCTTGTGAGTTCATTCATGTACTTGGTGAACACACAACTGGATATGTACTATGTAGTTAACCAGCTTAGTCAAGCAATGCTTAGGCCTACCAAGTTGTATTGGAAGGCGCCAAAGCATGTGTTGAGATACCTCAAGGGCACTTCTCAGTATGGATTATGGTACAAAAGGATAGAGGGAGTGAAGCTTCAAGGCTTCACTGATGCAGATTGGGTAGGGAGTCCATCTGAACAGAAGAGCACGTCAGGAGGGATCTTTATTATTGGGCCAGCGGAAATTTCTTGGTACAACAAGAAATAGAGATTAGTTGCACTCAATTCGACAGAGGCAGAGTACATGGCTACGAGTCAGGAAGCATCTGAGGCCATCTGGATGAGGAAGTGTCACGCGGAATGAGTCGATCTTGTGGACAAGATAGACCTTCCTAGAATCTAATGAAGACTTAATGACAAACAAACCAACCAGACACTATCTTTCTCTAAATGCGTTTTATAAATAATGGCAAACAAATGTGTTTAAGGCCTACCTCATGTCCAACGCAAGTTTGGTGATGCCTTCGCTCCTTTGATCCAAGTAAGTTCCTTTGTTACAAACCTGCAAACACAAACAAGGCAAACGATTAAATAGCAGCTGAATAACCAGTATTATAAAACATATTTAACATGAAAGTCAAGGAGTCCATGAAACAAATAACATGAGAAACTTGTTGAGAAAAATGAGCTTGATTGTATTAATTCAAAAGGACAAGAACCTTACAACCTTTGCCTTGACACTGTACAAGCTCCTCCCAGGGTCCAACAAGAAGTCTCCTCTACTTTGACAAGCTTCACTCACTTCCCAATGAAGCCAAAAAGGTATGTGATCTCTCCTCTTAAGCTCAAATAGGAAGTCTTGATTTCACTAGCATTTACCCTCAAAAGTTCAGCTTCTAACCTCTTCAGCCACTAACCCAATGCCTCAATTTATAGTGCAATGGAGATCAGTTACCAGGTCCTCCTTCAAAGGGATAGAATCCTCCTTCAAAGGGATTAGTTCCTCCTCTTATGGGATGCATGAACCATTTGGAGCAAACAATCCACGTAAAAAATCCTTCTAGAAAACTCTAGAATTAACCCAAAGTGAGTTTTTTAAGATAAAAATTGCGCCTTTTGACTTTCACAGGGGTACGCACCCTCCCCTTTACAT